>VMBQ01006361.1:37505-55194 GCA_007657795.1 Dreissena rostriformis | reverse complement strand
CGCCAAAGGAAACACTTATAAACGGCTTCAGGAAAAGGGGTTTGCGGAATTTTTATCTACTTTCGTTTAGAATGGTTATTAAAACTTTAACCTTTTTTAAATTCTAGTTCGATCTGTTGTTTTACGAAAATGAACAATGTGTGCGTGCACGTTTGTTCCATTGACTTCTGTTCAATTTTGCGTTGTTAAAATACTTAGTGTAAACTTATTTATTTTAGCTCGATTATATCAAAATTTACCGGCTTATTGGGACAACATAGAGTTTATCTTCGGAAGCAAGGCGGATGCAATATCAATTACACAACTGCGACTTTACGTTAAACCGTGTTGAAGGCATTGCGTGTTATAATCATCTGTTTCAGTTTATTAAAATGAAATTAAACCATATCAAAACGGATATATTACATGTGCAAAGATGCAATATGATGAGGCATTGAAATATAACACAGACTTAATTTAGAATTCGTTTATTCGTGTATGTTCAGACGAATGCATTGGTTATAAACGTAACAAATCATTATTGAAAATGAGGCTTCACCACATACCATAATTATAATATGCTGCAAAACTATATAAAACAGTATAGTATAACAAGTACGGTTTATTTCAGTATATCATGTAGGCTTTAAAAAATAGTTTGTGAGTCATGCTTAGTCTAGTTCCCCAAAGTCGCCATATTTTAGGTCTGCCACTGTTAAGCACTGTTTTTAGTCTGATATACAGAGTTGAGCTGTTTGACATATTTCTCCTTTTTTTTACAGGAAACAGCTTTCATAGAAAGTTTTCATATAATGAATGCTTATTTATATAAACTATTTAATTGCGTTTTTGAATTCTAATTTCAGAAATAGATATCGAACAAATGCGTACATAATGTCAACAGAAAGGTAAGTAGTTACTGTAAAAATCGAAAGGTTTATGCTTTTATTGGTGGAAATAACTCATTAAAAAAAAAAAAACGGTAATAGTCCTCCATAAATGAACTGATATGTTTATTTATCCCTGATATTTTGGACGTATACAAACAACTTGTTCGGTTCATATCAATTATATGTTCGTGTATAATGTTGACAGCACTAACCAGCGCACGAGGACCTCGGTACATGAGATCAATCTTGCAAGAACCATGGATAGACACACAGACTCACACCCTTCGTCGCAAGTCAGCAGCGCGTCAACTAGTGCAAATCAACGAACACGTATTGTCACTAAAGACCAACCGCGTACAAAATCCAGGGACAAAGAGCAGTCGAAACCCTCAGGTGCAGTAACACGTGATGTTAGACCGGGCATAACAAACTCTGCTGACACAAGTTCACGGACAAGAAGTGAATCTTTCTCGCCAGATCCATCTGCAGCAAATCCCAACTACCAAGAATCGACTGCCAAGGATGAGGAATTGCAGACACGGGCCCTAAGAACGTTCTTCAGCGGGTTCGAAGAGTTGCAACAGTTGGTTAGAGATGCTAAACAGGAGATGGACTACGTATGTAAAATCTTATAGTTTATTGTAATTTAACCCTTATGTGCTTGTTGATCTTGTTAATTTTTCGCAGCAATAAATAGAGACGGCGCGGTAGTTACCTTGAGCTCATAGGTTATACACTAACAACAAATCATGCATATCAGCAGTGCACATTTTAATCATACGTCTATTTCAGACATTATAATTGAATTGTTAAATAGCACGTCTCTTAATTTAGTTAAATGTACTTTTGTTACAAAACCCATACACGATAAGTATGTGATTAAACATATTAAGTTTCGAATTCTGTATTGGTGTATTTGGTAACAATAGAAAAAAGACTGAATGGGCATGATAAGAACATATTGAGTGTACTATGAAAAGGACAAAAAAAATCAACTACTAATTAAATTATTTAAGACTCAATACGCCAAAGGCCATAGTGAAATAATCTTAATAATAACAGTAAAAATAAGATACAGTATGAACATTGTATGAATACAATTGTACCTGTATTTTCAACAAGATGGGCAAACAATCGATTGCAATGGATTAAAGGGGTGTTCACATTTATTATTAAAGACTGCTATATTTTTACAGCTAGCCAGCACAAAACAGTCCATACAGGTAAAACGTCTGGAAGAAAAGAATGCTGAATTGGAAGCCGCGCTGAATGCTACAAGGGCTTCGCACCTTAAAGAAAAACATGGCTACGATAAGGAATTTGAAGATTTGAAACTATCAGAAGCACATTTTAAAACCAAGTGCGAGAAAGTAAACCAAGAACTGACGAGGACGCAGCGTGAACTTGAGAGACAAAAAAGCATCCATTCGGAAGAAATGCAACGTCATCAACAAGAACTGACAAAAGCAAAAAAAGAGTTAGATAAAGTTAAGGCGGAGCTGTCAGAAACCAAATCAAGGTAAAATACTGTCATCGTATTATGTTATCCTTCATAGTTGTGTAGTATTTTGTATTTGCTTGTTAAATAGTGCACTCAATATGAATGTCTATACCAGTTCACTATATCATGATATTTTGTTGAAATGCGACATCTATGGTACATCTAGCTTGTTACACATGTCTTAATGTAGGCTAAGCAGACAGATGAGCAACGCTCTGACAGAGAACAACCCCCAGATAGCTGATCTTTCTGATTCAAACAGACCGACAAAACTGGGCGAAAAACACTCGGTAAGAAATGTTAACGCGTAATTTGTGGATTCTGCGTCACGATATAACTTAAGATTGAAAAGCATGTATACCAATTAAACAAATCTCTTGTGTTTTGGACCTTGGTAGAGTCCAATATTTACTACATTGAAACTGCAGTCATCAAATATGTATGCATGCTTGTAAGCTTTCGTTTTCTTTAATGAATACTATTCAGAACTTCACTACTTAGAGAAGATAACTTAAACAGCTTTTTTATTGAAATCGTCGTTTAGACATATACTGAGGTAGTTTAACTCGCACATAATGATAATTGCATGTATTTGTTCTTCATAAAGGAACTCTACGATAACGAATGGACAGATGCATTCGAAAAACTTGATGACGTTTGTGGGGGTGAACTGAAGGCTATTGAAAAACTGCTTGACATTTTGATGGTATGTATTTTCATATAAAAGGCGCGTTTTATCAGGTAATTAAATCGCGATATGAAGTGAAGAACTGTTTAAATTGGTAAATGGTCTGTACTATCGTAAGTATTGTTTTTATTTGGCTATTCCCAAAACGAAACTTAATTAAGTTTATCAAAATGCATTACACTATTGGGAACAAGTGCACACATGTTAATACAAATTACACCACAAACTCATACAATCGTCGTGGGTTAATGCATTAAAAGGACATGCTGGCAAACCGGTTCATTTGTACATACGTTGTTCTTCATAACTATTTTGTTTACTATATTTGTGTAAACAGATAGCCAGTGTGTAAGCAATGATGTGTGTTTGGCGCATTACCTCAAATTATATTAAATATAATTCTGTTTCATTGCAGGATGTAAATGAATTTTGTAAAGCAAAATCCGAAGAACAGACTCGTATACTTAAGCAAGCTGCCTGCATGTCAAACACGGATGTGAGTACTCCAACAGTATATATAACGACTTCCATCCTTAGCCCTCTGACGTAACACTTTTCCTAAAATATATTTATAACGGGAAACACATAGTTTCCTTAAATAATTATAAAATAAAATATTTAAAGTCGTGGGCTTTAAAGATGAAGACATGTCTTTATACGAAGGGATGTTTTGGTGCATTATATACATATATTTTCGTTTCAGCTGATACAAATACGAGACACACCTGAACTAAGGAAACAGATAAAAGAGTTTAGAAAATATACATCAGAGCTCAGTATCCAAGCTGTTTGCAAGGTAGGTTTGTGTTCAAATTAACTAAGAACCTAGTTATGTTTGTATTTAAAAAATTATTCGGCGATCTGTATCTTCGACAATATTCTGTATTTTTCGATACATTCATTTTAGGAGTATGCTTTGAAAACACAAGACAAAAATCGAGAAATGTTCCGGAACCAAATTGTTTGTAAGTACATAGACGGATGTGTGAAGCTCTGTTGGTTGATGAATGCTCAAGATCCTCCAGTAGTATTTGCCACTCCTGTCTCGCCGAATTCAGATTTTGACTCTAACATCTACAGACATTACACCCAGTCCGGAAGAAAGGTTCAGTTCATTGTCTGGCCAGCATTGCTGCTTCACGAAGGCGGCCCTATCCTCACGAGAGGCGTAGCGCAAGGTCATTCCGTACCTAAGGCAACAAACGGAGCATCCGTATATAAGGCAAGGAGTCATACGAATGCTCCAGATGGTCAGAGTGCGTCAGATGGCAGAACCCCACTGGGGACTCGTGAGGCTTGGGGTACGAGTGATAAAACGAAGGGTCCGTTTATGTCAGATGAGCGTAACATACCAAGTGTTACTGCACGCAGCAATTCCGAAAATAGCACACAGTACTCTGATGCGCCTAATGCGACTCGGGGACAAACACAGGGGGCCCAATCGAAACCGGGTTATTCTCAACAATCTGCTCAACCATTCCCCATAACAGAAGATGGACACTATCAAAGTGATGCCAATGTGGGTCGGGACGTAACAAGCCAATCTAATACACGAAATACGTGTTATGTAGATGACCCTTTTGATAAACTTGCTGAATTCAATAATCAGTCTTCCAACACGAGTAGTCCCATGCTTTCCAAGATAAGTGATCAACCAACAAGACGATTGAACACATTTAGCTCTTCAGTGAATGTTCCAATATCTGTCGATGTCCCTTCCTATTATGACATGCAACTCTTTTATAGGTATATATATGGTGAGGTTTCGTGTCGCAATTTGTTAGGGGAAGCGAGGTTTAACAAGTGTGTTAATTATTACAATAATGTCGTTTTGCCTCAGATGACCCATGGGTACCGTACGTAATTAGAAATATATTTTTATGTAAATCATTATTATGGGAGTACGTGTGTCACTTTAAAAGACAAAATAGGTTGCGCGTAGTAATGTACCATTTGAGAAAACAGTCACGCGTGGTAAGAACAAACGAGTTCTTAGGAAAATTATCAACATTTAGATTTACGAACAGTCGCTGTTACGACAGAACTGAATAAACACTGGTAGGTGCCCTAATAGTTAATCCCCAAGTGCGTTGCTAATACCCCACATGTATATGCTTTTCCATCAACACGCTATAATTTGACTGGCTTTTTGTCATACTACGCTGCTAGAAACGTCATGAATTCAGAACCAAAACCGTGCAAAAATTGTCTTTGAACTACGGTGGATCGTGTTAATATTGATTTAAATGTATAACACGTTTACAATGTATAAAATTATATGTAAATATCGAGTTCGTGTGCTGTTTTTATTTGTGTAAATATNTGAATAATACACAGTACCAACTGGATGCATCGACTGGACAAGCGGGTATAAGCAGCCATCGAGGACAAAATTGGAATAATACACAGTACCAAATGGATGCATCGACTGGACAAGCGGGAACAGGCCATACCATGCCTTACTCACAGAACGCAATGTCCAAATCAGCTGGACAGACGGATGTAAGTGGTCATCAAGGGCAAAACAGGACCAACACAATGTACGCAAATGCTTCAGGAACTGGTCAAGTTGGAGCTTACAGCCAACAGCCATACAACCGGCAATATGCCCAACAAGTAAACGCAACTTCGCCAACACCATCGAATATAGGACTTCACAGCAGCTCACATGATGCTCCACAGAGTGCAGCTCACAGTATTCCCATACAGCCAAATTCCAGCACAACAATGCACGGTGGTTCAGGAAGTACCGATTTAGGAAAGTCATCTGAATGGCCGACAGAAGAAGAATGGCTAACATTCAACACGTTGATGCAAACTGAAGGAGAACGAAAATGTATTTTGAAAATGGGTATTGTCAGTTATAATAGATGTCAAGAGTATTACATTAAGCACTATACGTAAAAATTGAGTTCGATATATCAATTATGTATTGTAATGTAAAGACTTTATAGAGAAACAATGTTGATTTCATTTACTTAGCAGTAAATGTTTGTGCGAAAATGTTCGTTTTGTTGTAACGCCGTAAATGGAATTGTATTACTTATATTCGTGTTGCATATTTCAACCCTTATAATTGAAACATTATATTGTACGTTGTAATGTCATTCAACTATAAGTTATTTTGTATAAGCACGTGGGTAACCCAATGCCTGTTGAACCGCGCATAATTTTATCCTTTGCTCATGTAATTATATTAGATGAAGACATTAATATTTAAAGCAATGCACAATCGGCGATAAACATACTTATATTTTGAGATAATGATAAAGCTGCTTCGTAATACATTAAACACAACTTCGACTGAGAGTTGTGTTTCCCTTTCAAGTGCTTAAATGATTAGCAGAGTTATGAAAAAATACAGTTAACAGCGAAACATAAAAAATGGATAACCTCGGAAGGCACCACACGACATTTCCCCTTCCCGTCCATTTTATATTATTTCTATTATATTCCGTAATTATAAAATAAAATCACCAATTGCATTTAGATGTTGAAAACATAGTTTGATAAGTGTATTGTAGGAATGGTTCGTGTATATTTATACCCCAACAAAGTTTGACATGGAGTTTACAGTAGGCACTATGTCAGTCGGTTGATCGGTTTCTAGGATGTTTTTTCGTTCCGTCGGCATAAAATGTAACTAGTTTGTAGAGCGAACTACTTTCTTATTTCTCATGTGATTATCTTTAAACTGTATACATGTCATCACCGTCACGTGTAATTGTGCGAGACACGTTTTGAGTTATGTGTCCTAAATCGGAGATATTTTTATAACAAAATGATAAAATTTACTAAGTTTGTGAAGCAAACTTCTTCCATATTTCTCAAGTCATTTAAGTGGAACGTTAAATGTATCATCACCATATAGTGTACTTAGTGTTTATTACTGTATTGTTTACCTATGACAAAGCGGTGCATGGGGTATAAGTTTTATCCAAGAACATTTCTTGATTTTAAGTATTTTTTAATGCAATGTATGTATGTCCTTTTACTGTAGTTTGTTATATTCCTTGACCGTAGATCAATGAATACTGATATTTAAAAGTGTTCGTCTCCTTCTCTACATGGGGTATGACCAACCTCTAGTTAAGGACTAATCAAACAGTGTTTTTTTTTATCAAACTTGTCATAAAAGCATTTGCACAATATCTTTTTTTTTCTAAATTATGTACACAAAAACCGTTCGTTAATAATTGTTGACTTTATGTTGTGATGTGAGCATATTTGTATGAAGAATCAATAAAAAAGGATGTAGAATTGGCTCTTTTTATGAATCTGAGGTCCCTTCGAATGAAGTTGATGTCATGTTGTTGGTTATATTCAAAAGACATCACAAAAAACGCTCGTACATTTTAGTTCAAAAAATATATTTCAAACGTCATATGGATGTTTTATAGACTGCCCTCGATATGGCATGACACTTGAGTTACCACTTTTATTGGAATAATTGCAACGTGTACACATAACCACTGTGTTAAAAAGATTTAGCGCGTCGTTTGCAAGATAATTAAGAAACCACCAAAAATTGAGTTTATAAAGAGTTTATTTTGAAGTTTGAAGTTAAGTCAAAATACAGAAAACTATAACTTTTTGAGCTTAACATGACGTTCTAATGAAGTACCTTGTAATGGAATACCATGAATAGATCTTTTAAATAGATGTCATGAATAAACCTTGTTATGAGATATCATGAATAAACCTCGTAATGAGATATCATGAATAACCCGTGTAATGAGATATCATGAATAAACCGTGTAATGAGATATCATGAATAAACCGTGTAATGAGATTTCATGAATAAACCGTGTAATGAGATATCATGAATAAACCGTGAAGAATGATGTCATGGATAGACCTTGTAAAACGCTTTCATGAAAATACCTTGTAATGGAATACCATGAATAGAACTTGTAATTAGATTTCATGAATAAACCTCGTAATGAGATATCATGAATAAACCTTGTAATGAGATATCATAAATAAACCTTGTAATGAGATATCATCAATAAACCGTGTAGAATGATGTCATGGATAGACCATGTAATACGCTTTCATCAAAATACCTTGTCATGGAATACCATGAAAAGAACTTGTAATTAGATGTCATGAATAAACCTTGTAATGAGATATCATGAATAAGTCTTGTAATGAAATATCATGAAAACACCATGTAAAAGGATGTCATGGATAGACCTTGTAATAAGATATCATGAATTAACCGTGTAATGAAATATCATGAAAAAAACATGTAAAAGGATGTCATGGATATAACTTTTAATGAGATGATTTTTTTATAGAACATGTATTGAGATGTCATAAATAACCCTTGTTTTTATGTTTTTATGTTTTTGATGACACGTTTGAAATGTTTATACGTATATAAAAATACCGAGTCTTGTGCTGTTTTTATTTGTGCAAATATTAAACTCGAATGCAACAATAAGAATGTGTTTCTTTAATGTAAGTGTCAGTGTGGTTTGCTCCGCATTCAATTAAAAGCAAATTCATGTACATACACACTGGTTAATGAATTCAACTGTAGACCTTAATACAACTTTAAATTGCGGTTTAAGAACTTTCGCATTTTCTGTTTGTATATATACGTATACTGATTTTTCAGATGTGGTTAACCCATTTATGCCTAGTGGACTCTCCCATCCTTCTAAATTGGATCAATTTATTTCCAAAATTAGGGATGTCTTGTATATTTATTTCTATATTTAGAATATTTCTTACAGAAATTCCTTTAAGCAAACAGCGCAGACCCTGATGAGACGCCGCATCATGCGTCGCCTCATCTGGGTCTACGCTGTTTGCCAAGACCTTTTTTCTAGGCGCTAGGCATAAATGGGTTAAGATGGGATGTGCTATGGGTAACGTGAGGTCACATCATAACCACATATTTGTACACCAATGTTATATATTTACATGCGCACATTTAACACGTGATACAATATTCTTAAATTGTATTACCTGTATTTGTCAATGCTTTTAAAACAACAATATTATAAAGAGCATCAGAGGTCAGCGTAAAACCAAACGCGCTAAGGAAAAAAGAAAAAAAAACATCAGTTTTTGTAAATATGAATGATACAAATACAACAAATGTGTGATGGTAGACCCTGAAATAATACAATACATTAATGTATGACGAATTCTTTCGCTTCCACTATAGTCTTAAAGAAAAAAAAAATATATATATATATATATATAATGTCTTATTATAAATTAAAGTAATTAACTGTTATTCGAAATCCTTTCAAGAAAATTATCCATTTTGACATGCGAAGTATCGATTAAATATAAAACTCTATTGTGATCACGTGTATATTAATAAAAAACATCACTTACACTATTGTATAATTAATTGTTAATCACGTTTATAAGTGCCTATACACCATATTAAGCATGACACTGTTCACAATTTCAGCACAGAAAGAATTTAAAACTACAGTACAAAATTATATCGTATTCAGTATTTCAATGTTTTAAATAACACAAAAGACTGACACTACAAGAATCAAGCAACACCACTTTACACGTCCAGCAAGTATGAAGGATAGCTTCGATACCTGGCAACAAATGTTGTAAAAATATAAACATATATAACTCTTCAATATATGACCTTTTAAAAACACCGAATTTCAAATGTTCGAGAACAAGATATGTGACACATATGTGTCTCTTACCAACTTGCGTTAATACTCGTCTCTTCACACTGGAAATGATGTTTGTGCAAATGCAGCTCAGACACATCAATTGATTACGACATTAACACATAGCAACGTTTGGAAGCGCTCATTTGATCGTTTTAACGAATCATATTACGTCACTAAAAGATTAATAGTATGACATATGTAATATACTTCACATAGTTATTTACTATAGAATCATAAAATAAAATGACATTTACACTGGCGGAAAAGGTATATAAGTTTCGCCTTCGTCTCGCCTACCTTCCAGTGAATATAAGATCTTATAAGATATCCCTCTAGTCAATAATTGTACAATGTCATGCCGAAAGTGAGTGAACTTGTTTACGACGTTGAGCTCGCCAAGTAACTTCTGCGTTTAAAATCCGCTCGTAAGTATTAACCGTATTAAAACTGAAATATAAAACAGGTTCAAAAAAGACTAATTAACATTGGTTCAATAGGCAATTAACATCACGTACGAAAATGGCCAGCAGCCTGGGATTGCGTAAAGTTGCACGGTTTTTAAAGTCGGACAGAAGGCGATATTTAAGTGATATTTCTGCTAATTGTACAGTGCTGATAATGCTCAATTCTAAACCAGAACTTTTCATAGACAATATTAACGCAGGTCAGTAAGATAGGATACATATACGATCTGTCAACATGGGTACGACGTTTTATTAATGTAGGACCAACTAACATTGTAAGATGAACCAGACTCCCAAAAGGTGAAATTATCTGATAATGTAATCATACATTTATTTGAAATATGGTGGCTAGTTACACGTTTGAAGTGAGGCCAGTGAGTATTTGGGCAATGTCTCAGGCAGCCAGTGTAGGAATTTGTATTTGATTGTATGTGAATATATTTTTTGCACCGGTGTGTTAACTAAATATGTTATCGATGGAATAATGAATGTTTAGAAGTTAGACAGTAAGACACATGTTTATGACCTGCTATTGTCAAGCATTTCTGAAACAATACTTGTATTTTCCAAGGGGATAATGTACAGGTACGAGGAAACTATAAATAAGTGAACACCAGCAAAATTCTAGTACTATTTGGACAAGCATAGTCCCGTGTTCTCAGTCCAATAAAACAAAATGGCTAATATTCAAGCGGACGATAACATCTCAGCTTGAAACATGCAACTGATGATCCGAAAGAGATCCTGCTCAGTGCCTTGAAGAAAATCCCAGTTATGTAAATTCAGAAGCTTTACTAATCTATTCCAGGGCGTATGAGGTCAGTTCTCATCAGCATTACACAGTAATATTAAACAAGAACAGAAACACTCGTGTCTGGTAAGTGTCTTAAGTTCCAAGTTCTTGAACGATTCTTTTTAGCAGCTATTAAACAGTTCAAGCCCTTTCGGAAAGAAGCTGCATATAAAACGCATACCATACTGCTTTTAAACAGAAAGTAGCCATTGACATTGCAATTCAAAGGAAGTCAAAATAGGAAGTAAAGATCTTATTATTTTGATTGGCTGACATTTCTTTTGCCTCCACGCGCAGTTCCGTCTCGCCAAATATCATCTTCACCTCGACCTTAATCAGCTCATCGCTATCTGGAAGCTGGACCGTGACTTGCCCAAGAAGCTCCACTTCCGGTTCGTCAACAAATTGAGGCTTTTTCTTTGGAGACGCGTAGATGTTGAGCAACATTTCCGTCTGGTGCGTATTTAGGGTAATATGGCGACGCAATATTTCCTTACCCACTTCTATTGGTTCACCTTCCTGAATGTAATCTTTAAACACATTTTTACACCGTTCTCTTCCCCCAACGGTTACTTTGTGCGACTCGGGGTGGGAATTCTGGTCGAACGGTGGAGATATGTCAACACCGTACGTGTAACGCGATACGCGGGACGTAATCGCTACGGGGCGATGTCCGAATATTACGGCTCCCTTCATAACGCATAATTCGGCGTCGTCTGGAATAATGACTCTACAATTTTTGAACGCGTTCGTAATAGCATCTTGCATCATTTCCGATTCTGAAAACCCTCCGACCATTAACAGCAGGTCTGTTCCCTTAACCTCGGGCTTTCCAAGTAAATCGCGAATGTGGTGAACAATTTTGTCTATGCATTCTTTAAAGAAACCTTTAAAAACCGAAGCATCCAGCCGCATTTTATCTTTACGCCAAGTGAGTTTTCCGGCGAACGGCGACCCTTTGATAGCATCTTCAGTTGATTCCCCTGTTTCTTCGGTATACATTTCTGGTAGCTCAACAGGAACTGAAATATATGTGAAGTCATGTCCGTTATACATTTAACAGCTAAAGAGGCTTGCACAAAAATGGTTTACACAAAAGGTTGTGTTAAAAAAATATATATGATAAATCACAATGAGTGAAAGAAAACACTTTTGGTTAAACGCGTCAAATAACATGATTCTGCATTTTAGCTTATACAGACCTTTGAAGTAGCACAATGGTGCAAAGGCAACATTGCTTTTATTAACTAAAACACGTCAATTAAAGCGAAGCATGTCGATAAACCAAATAAGATTACATCGAAAGTCTGGAAAGCATTTAACCAGACAATCAATGAAATTTAAATTAGTGTTTATTAAACTGGTTGTCTACCAATCCTTGCCAGAAAAACAAAACCAAGGCTTGTAATATTAAAACAATCGCAAAACATAACCCATAATAAATACGTGTTCATTATGTTCGATCACACCAATACCAAGTAATTAAATTAATGTTAACTTGACAACATGAATTGTTTGATAACACCGTTACCACTTTTGTCCATGTCCTAACCTTTCATGGTAATTTTCCCGGATGTTTCTGGCTTAATCGTCCGCTTTTTCATCTCTAGCTCGCGCATGAGGTAAAGATAGTCCGCTCGATGGTCATTACAAAACTTGTCAAGAACGGGTCCACCAAAAAGCTTGATAAGCATATTCTTAAATTCCTCATCCACTTTGGTCCCACCCCAAGCTCCTCCGCTTGCCTTGCATAATTCTTTTAAATTCCCATCGGTCTGTCTCTCGTGTACTGTAATATCTGCTGTACCACCTTGTAGACCAAATAAAAATTTACGGTACCTTTAACGCAATTTACCCGCAAATAATTATAATGTGACCAATAATGTGTTTTGCTAGAATAGTTACCGTTTTAGTCGCTTCCATACTGATATTTTACTTATGAGCATCCTCTTCATAATTTAATATTAGTCGAATGTCCACTGTGCTCTCTAATTGTTATCTGGTGTCTATATAAAATATTTAACAAAGATCATACCTCCAAGATCAATCACCATATATTTTGAACCGGTACTTTCTACGTCGAACGATTCACCATGGAGTTTTTCTGCCGACAGGTACTGACAAAAGAGTGATGCAGCTTCCGGTTCCAGTGCTATCGTCAACTGGGAACCAGCTATGTCCGCCTAAAATGGGGAGAACAAATATATCGAGATCAGAAGATGAAAATGTTCTAACCGGATATTGATCTGCACTGTGTTTAAAAACTTCAAAGCTGATTTATGTAAACAGTTTTATCTGTTTTGCGGTTTAGTTGTTATTTGTTTCATCTTTATTAAACAATCTTTTGAAAGCAAACTGCATGTACAGTATAAGTATCAATACGTATAGATACACATAGAACGAGTTAATGAACGCATGAACATAATTGTTTGTTATTGTAAGGAGGTAAGATGGAATTCCATTATTTAAGTAAATTTATTGACAAATCTAGTGGAAGTTGGTGGCAAGGGTTAGTAAATACTCATGGTAGCGATCAAAAATGATATAAAGAAATACTAAGCGAACAAACGTAGCTCTCATAAAGTATTTAGCACAATAAACGCTTTAGTCGGATATTCAGGCGAGAAGAAAACAAAAAATATGCTAGAAATGCCCACTTTGTACGCAGCTTCTCTCATGAACTGTTTGGAAGAGTCTGTCCAGATAGCGGGCACAGTAATTATCCAGTGTATATCCTTATTTTCCACATTGCTTTTCTTTTTCAGCGCCTTCATCAGATGGTCTTTCAAATACCAGATAACTTTGCCAAACACGTCAATAGCTGGAAGCGCTTTACCTTTGTCGTCTTGCAGTTGCATTTCTCTGTGGACCTGTTACAATAGAGGAACGTTTTCCTCATATCTTAGAGAATCATATACGTTCTATGGTATATAAAACAAGGACTCTTAAGCTTGAAATACGCACTTTGTTTTCTCAGATCTCACAACCATTTCTCTTTTATGTTTATCTTTCAACGAAAACCGACGAATTGAAAGTCAGTAATTTATTTCTCTAAAATTGTTCTTACATAATAATCGTTAAGGTCGTTCAATTCTATTAAATCTAATTATCTGAAAGGCGTTATATTCCAAGACTTGAAAGTCTTTGGTAAGAGCAAACGGGTTTGACTATCTCAATGCCTCCGTTTCAAATAACTCGATAATAATACGGATAACATAATAACGCTTTTTCCGATAAGCGTACCTTTTCATTGTGTAGCCTCATTTTGAACCTGGAGAAGTAGTACCAATCTTGGTGTTCGTTGTCCTCAGCGAGTTCCGAGTAGGCATCCTCAGCTTCGTAACCGAAACTCTTAAACTTCTTATTCTTGTCAAATAACGCAACAGTTGGGGCTAACAAAGCATAATGGCATATTTGAATCTATTTATATAGCTAAAACCAACATCCGGTCAATTGTTGGAGGCAGATATATTCACACAATTGCAGAAACAGTATTTATCTTGTGTTTGATATAAATTTGAAAGACGAATCTCCTGACGATAACTAATAGAAACGTATAAAGAATTTTAATTTACCGCATGCAAATATGTCTGTGTATTTCTTACATAACTTGACTTTTTGCGAATAACACTTAAGACAATAATTAATGGTTCTCAATATAAATGTGACTGCATAATCACTGCAGTCTTTAACTGTTTACGCCTGAACTGCCTTCGAAGATATAAAAATACAAGAGCAACATTATTTTGTTCACCATATACCGTCAAAATTACCACGTTGTCAACTGAAAATGTAAACGAGAATACAATTAGTGTAGCGACCATCGATTTGTTGCACTACCTTCCCAGGCTACTGCGTATCATTGAAAGATAAACAACGTAAACAATCCTTGAACAAACCCCAAAACCATTCGTTTCCCGCAGGTGTAACACATATTTATAACTTGTCAACACAAATTAAAAAAAAATGTCGATTAGTAAGCCCAACATATAATCAATGTAAATTTCAGAAGACCAACATAATCTTCTGTTATGCATCTTTTTTCATTAAACTCATTTTGGTAAAACTTTTTTTTCAATTTAATGGTATCAAACACGTTCCTTAAGATATAAACTTGGAAAGATAAACAGAGCATCAAACAGCTATGCTCGTCTGTAAATAACGAAATATTGCAAAAGGACTAATACCAATGGTCATGGTATCTACCTTGCTTACCTTTATATGAGATGATCGCCGTGCCTCCAGCAACCCAGGCTTGATTGAGTAAAATCGTCGTAGGGTCTTTATTATAGGCATCTTTGAATGAGAATGCATAGCCACTGTAGGTTGTGCCAAAATCAATGGCCGCCACAATAATCATATTCTTTTTGGCGCTTACGGTTGTCATCTTGTCCAATGTGACGGTTAATAGTCTGAAAAACACAAGCATCTCCGTTAGAACTTGTGTGCTTATTTCTATGGTTTAAGCGAATAATGAGTTTGTAAGATGATTGATTCGTACCATTGAAGCCAATAACAAGTTCTATAGTGCACATACTGTAAAACGGAACTAAATTATCTATAATCTAAATGTTTTAAATACGCATGTATATGTGTTAACAATGCCCCGTACGTCTAAGATACTAACTCCGATCCACTTTCTGTAAAGTTAAGTTACATGCAAGTTTAACACATTTACCTTATTAAACAAGATACACATATACAAACCATTTACCAACGCTACACTATCCCTAACATAACATTTCAATGTTTACACAGTGAGCTAATCAGTACTAGATTGTGTTGCAGTTGCGTACTGTATCGATTACACACATATCATTGTGTCCCGACAAGTTCGTATTAAACAACTAGCAATATTTAAAGCCGCATGATAATGACATTTATTCACTTTGTACGCATTTCAAAAAGGAACATATCCGGGATTGGACACTTGTCCTTCCGAGCTCACCCTGATTAAACAAAGAGGAGAAGCAACGACTGCAGTTATGATTGCAATATTCCAGCAAATATGTGAAGAAATTGCAAAAGGAGTGGACACCGTCCCTGGTCATCTCACTACCGAAAAAAAGGAAACCATAAGCTACGTTATATTACCGCACCATCAGCCTCATCAGCCATCACATCAAAGCCATGCTACGCATCATCCTCAGCCAACTTAAAAGTAAGGTCGGGAAACTGCTGGTAGAAGAGCAGGATGGATTAAGAGCCGGGCGGAGCACAGTGGAACAAATCTTCAACTGCAAAGTCAACATTTAGAAAAACCTGCTAAATCAACGTGAGCTCTTCCACAACTTCATTGACTAAAATAAAGTTTCTGACCGCGTGTGGCATGATTGCCAATGGTAGGCTCTGAGAGGATTTAACATAGACGAAGGGCTGAGCAAGTAATCCAAGAACTCTACGGAAACGCCAGTAGCGTAGTACATCTAAATCGACTGATGGGTGACCTTTTTAGGACATTAGTGGGCGTCCGTCATGGATTTCTGCTCTCTTCCGTCCTGATTAACATTTTCATTTAGAAGATTATGTATTAGACCACACATCAATCTCCAACTTGAGATTGGCTGATGACATTATGGGTGGAAGCAGCAGCGGGCTCCAAGACCTCACCAGTGGACAATATGAAAGAGAAGAGGCATAGTGATACGGGCTGAAGGTAAGTATGGGTAAGTCGAAGAGCATGGTGAACAGCACTAACAACACAAGTGCGTGCAGACATCACCATGAACGGCGAGAAGCTGGAAAAATGACCTGCTTAAATTACTTCGTAGTTACCCTGTCCAAGGATGGTACCAGTTACGCTGAGGTCCGAATACGAATTGCCATGGCGACCGCAGGGATGGCAAGTCCGGAAAATGACAGCAGCACTTGTTGGCGCACAAGAACCCCTCCTGGCGACCGTCGAACGACATAAACGGGTTTGGTTTGGACACGTCACCAGGCACGACTTTCTGTGAAATAGTGTGGTCCAGGGCACGCTAGAGGAATGTCGCCGTCGCGGCCGTGAGAAGAAGATTTGAATGAAGAATGTGAAAGAGTGGACGTCCCTCTCCATGGATGAGCTGCTCCCAGCAGCCCATAACATACCTCACTCGCGGTGGATCTCTATGTCGTCGTCCCACACCCCTAACAGCCCAATCAGTCAAGGGAAT
The DNA here is from genome assembly GCA_007657795.1 of Dreissena rostriformis. NCBI lineage: Eukaryota > Metazoa > Mollusca > Bivalvia > Myida > Dreissenidae > Dreissena > Dreissena rostriformis. The sequence goes on along the minus strand of VMBQ01006361.1, from coordinate 38,065 downwards.
GATGATGACCAATTCGCTGGGTACATTTTTTATCCGTAAGTGAACATAATTATGTATGTAACTGGCTACTCCTCAACGTGAATCAGAGGTAGGGGTTGGGGGAATTTATCGCAGGAATAATTTCCTATTCATTTTAGCCCAGTAAACCACCGACTTATTAAGGGTATTTAATCGTTTTATGAAATGAAATATCTTGTAAATTAAAACCCTCGGCGTTTATTTCTTACGTATTTGTCCTACGATTGGCTAAACTCAGTTAGTCAGAATATTACGTTTGCATTTTATAATACACATTACCATTGTTTTGATATATGTTTTGATAAATACGTTTAATATGATACGATTAAAGCTAATTAAGTTACAGAGCGAAAAAGGTTTATTAGGTCAGTTTTATTATTCAGGGGTCATATTTCTGAAAAGCTTCATGCGATCTGGTTATTTATCGAACTTAACAGAGATATTATGCCCATAAACATAATCACCAAGTTTCGTGATGATCCGGTTTAAATGTTTTGAATTATTGGGCGTATATCGTTCTCCTGGTCGGCGCCCCCCCCCCC
>VMBQ01006361.1:0-37499 GCA_007657795.1 Dreissena rostriformis | reverse complement strand
CCGCAACCGCAGGCCTTTCAATAATACGCACCGTTGTTTAAACGAGCATATGAAAATGACATTTTAATATTAATAATACTTAAGCAAATGAGGAAAATGATCTTTTATACAGATTCACACATATTATGTCCTGCTTAATGTATTTAAAGTACTCTTTAGTTACATATATTTAATCAGTAAATACGCTGATCCGGTATCAGTTTTTGTTTCACAAATTATTACACAACACAACATTTATCTAATTGCTTTAACGTCTTTTGAAATGTTATTATTTAAATGCCAAATTATTGTAAATAGTACAATACGAAACACATATGTATGCTTATATTATGAGCTTTATGGATCTCATTATTATCATAAAAATCAAATCGAGACTTGGCTTGTTTATGAAACTTATAGAACAATACATATACATACAATGGTTGTTGAATTGATATGAATCTATACATTAACCTTCTAAATAATGATCTTATGAACTATATGGTTTATAGCAAAAAACATGTTTAAACGATAAATAGCAACATTAAAAACGAAAGAAGAATAATTTACCTTAATCTACTCCAGGCATAGACGTGTTTCTCGATTACAGGTTATCGATTAGCACACTTCAATGTAGTCGTAGGTTTAACGTAAACATATTATGAAGACAGGACAGGAGGGTTTATATTTCATGAAATTAAATATAGAACTATCGATAGATATCTATCAGCTGACCATTACTGGTTCTGTACTATCGCGAGATAGCTTATGTCGTTATCTCCGCTTTAAACGAATACAATCCAAGTAAATTCAGACTCTCTTTGGTAAAACAGAAAATCTTATTTATTTTGTTTTTCTATGTCAAAGTTGACACAAATCATGTTTCGATCCGATACACCAGAGCTAAAAAAAGAAGAAAACAGAATGCTATAAACAACAATATTTGCCGAACAAATCGATTATTTTTAATTGATATTTATAATAATGTACAGTGTTTTTTTTTAAGTCGAACATGTGTTCACTACATGTATATTATTATTTCTTCTTAATTTATTAGGGGTAATATACGTTTTTACAAATAAAATAGTGTTTTAGGTTTTATCTTGATTTATATTATTAGTCACGTGACTTCCTTCCGACCCCGTAATCGTGAGATGCATGATACAGTTTCAATAAATCCTTATAAGTATATATTGTTTTGTAAGAATATTGAATAACAATAAAACATGTGTTGACAAATCTGAATGCAATTACATTCATTGAATCCATAACAATATATATATAATATTTAGTGTATGTGCTCCTTAATACGTAAATTGACATGGTTATTGGTTATTCCTTTTCCACTAGCGCCCAATCGTGTATTTTGTGTAACAAACCAGTCTATAAATGACCGCTTCATTATGAAAACGGCTTTCGATATCATATCAAAGCGTACTACTTTTCTTCCTCTTTCGGTTTCTATAGTAAAAATGTACGCATAGATTCAACCAGATTGTTCTCATTTTCTAAAGATACCGCGGCGATCAACGTTCGACAAGAAAACGGTGTGTACACTTAATAGCACACACCTAAGCATTCGAATGTATCATTTCTATTTATATTATTGCAGGTTATATAGAGCGATGAAATTCAGAAAAAAAACATATGTTTGTAATCGCTTTTAATTTTGTCAAAAGACTGGAAGTGTAGACATACTCTTATGTTCATAACAAATGAACGTTTGCTATAAAGCAATAATCATTTTAACTTGTTAAACTAAACTAAAAAGTTTGGCATACAGATATATCATTTAGCAAATAGCAAATATCAAGCCGCAAATTACATGGCACATCGGCCTTTCATAGTTTTACATTTTTAGGAAATATATCATATTTGGCTTCTTGGTATTGTTTTATTGTTTCACTTCCTCTTTCGTTTTCTATGTATTGATTTCAAACACGACAGCTTAGAAAAGCGTTAAAATTTTATGAAGTGAAATCAAGTATGTATACACTTAATATGTTTAGATCGCACTTTATACATAACTAAAAGAACCGTGGTAACCGTATTGATCCTAAACTTATGATATGCACCGAATCATGTTTATATTTTATGTATTCAAGCAACTGAGGTCTGGCATACAGATATATCATTTAGCAAATAGCAAATATCAGGCCGCAAAGTACATGGCACATCGGCCTTTCATAGTTATACATTTTTAGGAAACAACTCATATTTGGCTTCTTGGTATTGTTTCATTTTTTTCTTCCTCTTTCGTTTTCGCTGTGTTGATTTCGAACGCGACAGCTTTGAAAGGTGTTAAGAAGTTAACAAATAACATCAAGTATGTACAAAATAAGGATGTTTAGATCGCCATATACACGTAAGAACAATACCATGGTATTCATCTTACATTAATGTGAACAGAGCAATCTGTTCAACGTTTGCAAACCTTATGCTAGAAATACCTCAGCTTTAACGACTATTTGCGAGGTTTAATTATTGGTTCGATTAGTTGATCCTACATTTCACGGAGAAATCTGAACATTCATGAAGATACTTGTGCGACTTGTCAAATAGTGAATGGATGATTTAACATAAGTTCATCCATTTGTTGCTATTACGGTACTCTTTTAACAATCATGGATGCATTAACGAATGTGCGAAACTCAATTCTTGCCAATTGATATATGTAAATGTTTATAAAACCATAAACATTTACCTCACTATAACGCAATATACTCATCGCTCTATATGGCATAACAGTTATGATTTTTCTTCTCCTTGCGTACTGCGAGATCATTTGTAGATGCTGTCTTATACGTATTGTAACTGCATACTTAAATTTTGGCTTGTCATTTTTTCATAATGTGTAACATGTGGATGCATTTATTGTTACAGTTTTAATTTCAATTTGTGTTTGTACCTTCTTCGTCATAATCAATAATTTAAATATTTCAATATATTCTGAATCTCGGAACCCTACTTTCGATTTCAGCTAAAACAAAGGCCTCTGTCTAAAGTCGCTTTCAAGTACTTTCGATATCAAACATACATTTTTCAAGAGAATTCGGATTCGAAATATCGCAGGTAAGACCTGATTTAATTAAAAGATAGTGTGAATATTTTTTACTTAAACACGATAATTAAATACATATACGACGTGTCAGACTATTATTAATCATTAAATGGGCATATCAGCAGTTAGTCTTATTTATAAGACGTTGCCAAGAATTTAGAGATACTTTTTATACGGGCTAAATTCTTTGGAACTCCAAATATTACCCATATAAAAAGTAGCTTAATATTTTAGAGCGTCAACAAGTTGGACTGATCAGCAGTATTTCGCATAATTACAGGTACATATTGAAACAATAAAAGTTTCAATATTTTAGTGCATACGTCAATTAATTAACTCGCACCCGAAAAAAAAGGGACATCGATATCGACTATTTATATTGGAAAAGTATATACTTTTTAAGACTTTTTGTAAAATCATACATTTGCAATAACTTGCTAAAATATTAGTTGTTAGTCATTTTGTTTAATTAACTTCCGCATTGCTGAAATATGACTCATAACGGATATTTTTGTTCGACGATATCTTTTTTTAAAGGGACAAATCAATGGCATTAGTAAACATATTTTCAAAAAAGAATTATATTTTAAAAAGTGATTGTAAGAGGGGTGCCACACACTAAGGTGTCGTTTTTATCTTATGGAATTCACATAATATGTGGTGACGCTATGCGCTTCCGCACTGTTGTAGACGATATTGTAGCGTTATAAAATTCTCATTCAGGACCAATTAGAATATGCATTATTTTAAAAATGGTATATATTTATGGAAAATACCGTTGCCCCCCCNCCCCCCCCCCCCCTACCATTTGAAAAAACGCTGTAAGTAGCTTCAGATTCATTATATATGTTGATTGATACTAGCGAAAACCTGGTATCATGTTATTTCATAATAGCCAACTTATTTCCAAAGGTAAATTTTTATTTGCTACATGTTGAATGATATTTGATACCGGTGAATGCTATTTACCAAATGTCATTCTTAAATGATTAATTACAATCAACAAGATAAATGGAAGTATTGGAGTCAGATGAGTTATGCTATTTGTCAGTGTATATTGATAGTTTCCAACCACCAATTGCCAACAAAAAAAAATCATTTTTTGATAAGTGTAAAATGCTTTCGACGAAACGCTATTTGCGAAATAAAATGTGCTGATTGTTAAGTGATACATATAACTCGCCAAAAAAGTATCATTTTCTAATCAACAGCAAGCAAATAGAATTCGCAATCATCATATGGCAACATGTAGCAATTGACTGAGATAATACATTATTGCACGCCGGCCTTCCACGCTACATTGTACAATGACTGTTATCACTACAAATGTTCCTCGCCACGAGCTATCACCAATTACAATCTGTTTATGGTATCATGATAAGCGATGTTATTTTACCAGTGATTTTTAATAAGCCTGGTTACAAATTAACCAAAAAGTTAAACTTAAAATGTTTTCTATGAAACTGAAAGGGTTACAATTTGGTGGACAGGTTAAATATTTGGTTTTACATCGTATGTTGCCCTTTACCAAGCTGGTTCAAATTGGCGCCGATCCGGAGGTTATTTGATTTCCTTATTTGTATATATATGGAAACATTAAAATTGAAACAAATGTTTTATCAGGAACATCAAGGCTCATACGTTTGCTACTTGGCATGCAAATTGTATGTTGTTTCTATACGAATTCTGTTCAAATAACACACCTTGTGTAAAAATGGTCTCCGCCTAAGGGGTTGCTTCTTTTCCTTAAACTTTATATGTATGATCCAAACTAAACCAAAAACACATTTCCTTTTTTTCATCTCTAAATCCGCTAGTACAGAATTTCGGAATTTGGCATGTAACAATTTGTGGTAATCCTCTTCCAAAATCACGACCCTAAAGTTAACTGGCGCCGCCTTTCGGGTAATTTGTTGTGCTTATATGTATAAAGTGATTTTTTTTTATCTGGAACCGCAACGCCTATATTTACTTTTTGGCATGTAATATCGTACTTGTGTTTCGTATGTTGTCAAAGTTGAAAAAAAATGTATCAAACCACAATGCACAGAGGCTTGTAACTTGGCATGTAACATTATATGGTCGTTCTCTATAAAGTCTGTTTAAATCATAATCCTGGGGTTAAAACTTGCCACGCCCTATTTGTCACATGATTTAAATTGACTTATATATTGAAATCATTTTAATAATCTTCTCTAAAACAACAACGCGTAAGGAGTATGGAATTTAACACCTTACCGCGTTCCTATACTTTGTTTTATCAAATCATGATCTTTAGGTCTGAATGTGCCCTGTCTGTAAGTATAGGGTGAACTGTTGTATATGGAATTATATAGCTTAATTCCTTATATGGACGTCTATTAATCTAAAAAGAACGCGAACTCGATATTTAGAATATGACATCAGATTTTGGTCCTATACAAGTGGTAACGACCGGTTACACACCTGAGCGATCTTTGGTTATCTTGGTCCTTTTGTTTATTTCTGATAATCGTACTTGTCCAATTGTACACATTTTCAAATTTAAAATGAAAGATAAATTCTCTCCTTTTCCAGGACAACCATAATACGACAGTGATTTAGATAATGTCAAACAACAGGTAAGCAACACTAAACCCAAAAAAATATATGTTAACGTTGTGTATAGTAGTCAACTCTTATACAGTAACAAATGTACATGTATTTTAAACGTACCATTAGATGTTTGTCCTGAAATAACGTTTTTATCTAATGTAACCATATAATCGACATAACGAAAAGAAACATGCCACTGACATATACTGACCCAATGACATCCCTGTTTAAGTCTAATATGCATATTATTAAAGGAGAATGTACGTCTGAGATAATATTGTGTGTCGATACTTTAACGATACACTTGTNTGCATTTTTTGTTACATAAATAATTTAAATTTGTGTATGTACCTTCTTTGTCATGATCAAAAAATTTAAATATTTTAATATATACTGAATCTCGGAAACCTACTTTCGATTTCAGCTTTAACATAGGCCTCTGTCTAAAGTCGCTTTCAAGTACTTTCGATATCAAACAGCCATTTTTCAAGAGAATTCGGATTCGAAATATTGCAGGTAAGACCTGATATTTAATTAAAAAGATAGTGTGAATATATCGCTTAAACACGATAATTAAATAAATATACAAAATGTCAGATATATTACCCATTAAATGGGCATATCAGCAGTAATTCGCCTAATTACAGGTACACATTGAAACAATTTATGTTTCACTATTTTAGTACATATGTCAATTAATTAGCTCGCACCCGAAAAAGGGACATCGATTAGGACTATTTATATTGGAAAAGTATATACTTTTTAAAACTTTTTATAAAATCATACATTTGCAATAACTTGCTAAAATATTACTTGTTAATGTCATTGTTTTTTAATTACCTTCCGCATTGCTGAAATATGACTCATAATGGATATTTTTGTTCGACGATATCTTTTTTAAAGGGGCATATTAATCGCATTAGTTGACATATTTTCAAAAATGAATTATATTTTAATAAGTATTGCTTGCGCACTGTTGTAGACGATATTGTAGCGTTATAAAATTCCCATTCAGGACCAATTAGAATATGCATTATTTTTAAAATGATATATAGTTATGGAAAACCCAAATCACTTTACCAAAATTCGCGGTTGCGCTTCTGAATATTCATATGAGCCATACATTTGTTTTTAAATTAATTTTATGTTTTCCTGGTGTAAGAACCCACCTTAAATGATAAAATTGAAATAAATTTATTATAATATTGCGTTTCACGATTTCCACGTGCAACAAGATCAGACTATACATACCACATGTTCTAAAGCGTCCAATCCTCATGGATGAATGATTTTATCGTGAGCTTGCTCATATTGTAGTCAAATGATTACATTTTAAATTTTAAATTAAAATCTTAACTCATACCTGAAATATTCTAGTTTGAAAATTATTGCATAAACTCTATCTATAATGCCCTCTGGCGGGATGCAGGAACTTGGCAAAATGAGGGCTTGAACGGAAGAAATCGTGTATTAACAAGGCGATTCACGTGCCGTTCAAGACCTGTTATGTGTTTTTCATATCCATAAACTGATCCACGCGCAGTTACTACCCTTAGTAATCGCTGACCGGGAAGAGCATCCAGGTTATCGGCCACAACCTGGATTTTTTTGCAATCTATTGAAAAAGATGATGACACATATAAAGTTATTTATGTAGGTAAACATTTTATATCGAAAACTGCCTATCCGAAGGTAAAGCCTCGTCATTTCTGATGATGACCAAGTGAGGCATATGTAAAACACAACCTTCAACTGTATGACGTCATATGAAATAATCGAATTATTTTGTCGATGTCGAATGAACAAGACATATTGTTTTCAATGTTATTTTAATTTATTTTGGTATGTGTGATTTGTTTATGCAATAATAGCGAAAATACACATTTTCTCGGAAATGATCATCTGCGGGCGCTCTTAAAATCCGTTCCTGCCCTCGTGCTGCGCACTCGGTCAGGAACGGATTTTTCGAGCGCCCACAAATGATCATGCCCTCGAAAACGTGTATTATCCCTATAGTGTTGCGTAAGGAAAGTCTCCAAGAACATTAAAAACGTTACAAATCTTTTAATCTGGAACATCAAGGCCCAAACGTTTGGTACTTGGCATGTAAATGGTATGTTATTCCTCTACCAAGTCTGTTTAAATCACACCCCTTGTACTAAAATAGGCTCCGCCCTACCTAGGAGTTGCTTCTTTTCATTAAACTTAATGTATATGTTGAAAACTTAAAAAAGAAAAACTTTTCTTTTTCTCAATACGCGAGTACATGTTTGGAATTTGGCATGTAACAATGTGTGGAAGTGCTTGTCCAAAATCATGACCCTAAAGTTAAAACTGGCTCCGCTTTTCGGGTTACTTTTTGTGCTTATATGTATAAAGTGAAAAATAAAATAGACATATCTGAAACCACATGCATAAATGTGTGGATGTTTTTTTGGCATGTGATATCGAATGGTGGTCCTCTACCATGTTTGCTCATATCATGACATTGTTTTTCGTATATTATCAAGTTTAAAAAACCATCACCTATGAAACCACAATGTTCAGAGGTTTCTTATTTGGCATGTTACATTATATGGTGGTTTTCTATAAAGTCTGTTCAAATCATGATCCTGGGGTTAAAACTTGCCACGCGCTATTTTTCACATGATTTGAATTGACTTATATATTGAAATCATTTTAATTATCTTCTCTGAACAACGAAGCGTAATGAGTATGGAATGTAACATCTAACCGCGTTCCTCTACTATTTTTTATCAAATCATGATCTTTAGGTCTAAATGTGCCCTGTCTGTAAGTATGGGGTGAACTGTTTCATATGGAATTATATAGCTTAATTACTCATATGAACGTCTATAAATATAAAAAGAACGCGACTGCGATATTTTGAATATGACATCAGATTGTGGTCCTATACAAGTGGTAACGACCGGTTACACACCTGAGCGATTTTTTGCCATCTTGGTCCTGTTGTTTTGTTTCTGATAATCGTACTTGTCCAATTGTACAAATTTTCAAATTTAAAATGAAAGATAAATTCCCTTCTTTTCCAGGACAACCTTAATACGACAGTGATTTAGATAATGTCAAGCAACAGGTAAGCAACACTAAACCAGTAAAATATATGTTAACGTTGTGTATTGTTATCAACACTTGTTTTAAAATTATTACTGGTACCGTTTACGTTAAATTATTATTTTCTTTGATGTTTATTCATGTATTTCAATGATTATAATTAATAAATACTTTATTGGAAAAATTACTTTTAAATTAACAATTTGCTTCTCTGCAACTACAAATTCAAGAGGTTAACATATACAATGTAGTTCGTAACATCGCATTGTGCTCCTTTTCTACAACATTTGCTCTTATCCTTCCCCTGGGGCCTAAATTGGCCACACCATGGGGTCACATTATTATTTTTACTTCTTATCATAATAAAAAAAATCTGCCTGAAACTACATGACACGGAGATGTAATAATTGGTGTATGTATTGTATAATGGTCCTATACACAGGTTTTATTCATGCCAATGTGTTCAACACTGGCACAGCATCAATGGCATATGGTAAATTAATATTACATAAGCAAAAACTATAAAACGTTTCACTTCTGAAACCATAGGTTAACTTGTATGAATGTAACATCGTTTTGTGGTATCGCGTGTCAGATCGTGTCGCATCTGGTGTAAATAATGGATAGGCCCCAAGGATCACGTTATTTTGCGTTACAACTTGCTTCGTGTACATAATACGAAACGCGTCAGGGGGTATCCGTCAATACTGACACACTAGTGTGGCAAGCTCTAGTTTGTATCAGGAACGAAAGGAAGGTAAATTTCTTTATATCACGTATGCAAAGTGTTGTCCCATTTTGTATCCGAGAATCTAAATTGTTGATGTACGATGTAGGAATAAGAACTCATCTGCAAGCATGGGGGCATCATTAACATCTAAAACTGATGTGCAAGATGACAGATCTACACACACAACAGGTCAGCGAGTGGACAGCGGAAATCGGTCACATATGCAGCCCATTGCCAATGTTAACAAAGGGTCTAGTAGCGTTGATGCAAGCTACGCTGGAAAGGTCAAATCTACAAGCCCGCTTAATCTGCAGGAAGCAAAGTCAGAGTTAGTAGTTCAAGGTCAATCGAACAGGCACATTGCCCCGCATTCTGCAGGAGCAACGCCTGGTGTACACAAACCTACGCCGGCTGTGGCTTCGTCTGAACAAAACACTTGTCCAGTGGAAAGCATCACCATTCCACTAGGTGATCTGCCGTGCGAATCTGTTGAAGCGCTGTTTGTCGCATTGGCAACGTTGAAAAATGATTTGCCAAGCTTCAAGGCAGATATTCCAAAGGTACCACTGTCATTTCCTTTTTCAATATTATTATTGTTTCGTTCATTCAATTTTAAATAATGATGGCAGTCAATAATCAGACGTACAACGTAGTTTTTTTTTTGTTCCGATGAGATTCCATCAATGCTACCAATATGACGGTGAGCTACAGCATTTTGCTTGTGTCAATTCATTAAAATGCATGCATAATAATATATCAAACTTTTTGATTTTGTTACACTAGCCTGTTGAAAGATTGACAAATGGCACATTTGAAAATGTCCTTACATATTCCTAGCATAGAGCAATATTGTTTTTAAATCAGCTTAATACCACTACCGACACAAAGGAATATAAACATTTTTTTTCTTTTTTTTTTTACAAAAGGTGATTTTCTTACATGGTGTTTATATTAAAGCCTCATAACTTAATTACTGAATGTCAGCCTAACTTCGTAGTAAGTGTTTTGATCCAGATTACCTATGTAAATAAACCTGGTCGAGGCCTCTTTTCATTTCCTTTTCAGGTTGTTTGCGCATTTTTAGTTATACATTAAATTTAGTTAATTTTCTTAAATCCGTCAAAATATGACATTGACTTGCAAATTAAATTGACCAATGTATTTCATCAACCCAGGAAACGGAAACCCGATACCTTGTGAGCAGCGTAATACCATTCGAGCAGCATTGTGTATTTCTGTATGAACTTACATAGGGTAAGTACATTCGAAAAATTAAAAAATTCGAAGTCGAATTTGAAACAACCGTGTATTAACAGTGATAACAGAGGTAGTGGCCTACATGTAGAAAAAATCCAGACAAATTTTCTTAAAAAATGTGCGAAATGTGGCTCCCTTAAGTTGAAGATCGGGAAACATGGGCCATTTTCAGGCAGTTAGGGGAGAAACACTGCTTTAATTTGCAAACATTTACATTTCGCTCATTTTTTTAAGAAAATGTGTCAGGATTTTTTTCTACATGTAGGCCAATACCTTTGTTATCAATGTTAATACACAGTTGTTTCAAATTGTACTTTGATTATTTTTTTTTTCGAATTTACTTACCCTATGTAAGTTCATGCAGAAATACACAATGCTGCTCGAATGGTAGCACGCTGCCTACAAGGTATCGGATTTCCTGGAGTGTTCATTAAGTCCCGGAGTTTAAGGGCTGTTATATTGTTTATTGTATACTGAATCATACAGATTTTGATGATAGATGAAAAAATGTATACCATTTACAAACACATAATGGTACATACTGGAAAAATAAATACGATGTTGTGAACATTTAAAATATTCACGGCATTGTAAGACGATTGCCACTAATGCTTTTGTAAAACAAAACAACTAATTACAAATTGTTATACTCGCTCGGTTTATATGCAAAATACACAGATATATGTGATCATATTAAACAGTTTATCCATGTTTACTTTCAACTTGCAGTTATTGAACGCGATAAAGGATAACGAAATTCTTCAAGAAAAAGTGAAAGAGCTCGAACGATCTATTGAAGCAACAAAGAAGGCTAAAGACTATGATAGGAACACATTCGTTACGAAATATAACGATCTAAAATCCTCAGAAGAAAGTACTAAGAAGAAATATAATGACTCTTTGAAAGATTTGGCTGAGGCAAATAAGTCAAATACAGAATTTGCTGCCGAAGTTAAGCGTTTAATGGTCAACGAACGATCTCTTATGCTGGAAAATCAGCGTCTCCGGAAAGAACTAGAGGACAGCAGGCAATCATCTGAAAAAGTTTGTAAAGAACTGTCAGAATGCAAATCAAGGTGATTACACTTTTTCTTTCAAAAGTAAAATATAAAAAAATGTTCAATTATTGCCTATGCTTTTACGTTGATTTAAATAACGCAAAGACTAAAGTTAAGGAATGAAATTGTGGCATAAGCACCGGCACCAATCGGCACCTAAAATAATCAGAAATACTTAGATGGCAAACTTATAAATGTCAAACAGTAAATAACGACAAACAAGATATGTTGAATACGTTTTGATTATTTTAAAAGTATTAAAACCTACGTGTAATTTAGCGATATTAATATTCTCAATTAAACTACGACACACATCAATAGCTGTTTAAAAATAAATAAAATTAGATTGTTTGTGCATAACATATGACATTCACACAACTTATCTAAATGACTTATACAAAACGAATGTATGCTGAATAAATGTGAAACTGTAAATTAAATAGATATTTGCTAAAGCTGTAGTAAGTTTGTTTGCATTTTAACATTCATTTTGGGACATTTATGTGCAAATGGCCTGTCACTGTATATTGTATTATTATTAAATGAGGACTATGTCGAAAATACAAGTGTGCATATCGGTGGCGTTAGTCACACGAACGTTTATCCATTTGATCCATTTCGTAGCCTTAGAGACATAAGATGCACATTTGATCAACATAATAAGTTTGTGTTTGAGATAAAATTAATTTAATATACGATTTCTTTATAGGTTGAGCAAATTGTTGAGCAACAAACTGACAGAAAACAACCCTCAGATAGCAGATCTTAGCGACACAAACCGGCCTACTAAACTTGGAGAAAAGCATTCGGTAATAAGCTTTTGAAGCAAATTCATCAGTTTGGGCCATACATAACACAAACATAGATTTATCGTCATTTGCTAATTAGTTTCATTCTGTTTAATTCGTGTGTGTAGATAATGTAAAGTATATTTAACATTTACAGACAATTAAATCATACCAATATTATATATGTATAATATACTTGACGTTGTGATTTCGTACAGGAATTGTATGACAACCAATGGACTAATGCGTTTGAAGTATTGGAGAAAGACTTTGAAAACGAGGAGAAAACGATTCAAGATCTGTTGAACATGTATCTGGTATGCTTTTTTCTTTAACTGAAAATAAGGGTTGAAAAGATTTAATAACATTTCATTTATGTGAAATATATTCAACAATAATAAACTTTGTTATAAAAGTAAATTAGCATAATGTTTTTAAACAAACTGAATATGAAACCTAGCATAATGTGTATTGTTGTCTGAGTTAAATCCACAAAGCCAAACTTATATTTTATAGGGCGTCTATATGTTCTGTAAAAAGAAAGCAGGTGAGCAGATCGATCAGCTGAAACAAGTAGCCTATATGTGGGGATCGGAGGTAAAACTTATACTTTATAATGTACAACAAAATGATAACATAATACTGAATGTTCTGAATAGTAAATTTATTGCTAACTAAGAAAGATTAAAGAATGTAAAACCAAACTACGTGTAGATTTATTAATTTGACTGTTTGCATTGGAGAAATTAATATCAGCAAGTAGTTTATGAATGTTTATATAACTTTGTTTTGCTTTTAAACCACACTCAATTAAAATAAGTTCGAAACACACGGGTGCTTTGATACATATGGGCGTCTTCAATTTTGACAATAAGCATTCACCATGTGCATTAAAGATTTCTGTAGCATGAATGATAAATGATAAATAAACATGAAAACTCATTTTCTGTATAAAATAAGCTAACGTTAAAATGGTGAAAATATTATCAACAAGAGCTTTGAGACAGACAAAAAAATCTATATCTCCTATCGGGTTTATCTCGTCGGAGTAAGAACAGGATCTCCATAGGTGTCATCAAAATAGCTTAAGTATGTTGATCCAGAGGTTAGGTGTAAATTATTTCGGTAATAACAGCAAGCACAATTTTGGTCTAAAGAACAAATTAAATAACATGCATATTCCTCACATGGCCCTTTATCCTCATATCGAGTTTAATGAGCCTAGCTTAAGTACGTTTTGAGTTGTCGCGGTATCCAGATTAAAGTTTTCACTTATTTCTGGAAATATATAAATCACTTTTTTCTTTTATGGAGAGGGCCCTTCGATGATGTTGGTATAACTCTAGGCCCAATCCATTTGTATACATGTACCTCAAACTGTCTATTATATGTAATTGTTTGTAAATGAATGTGTATATACAATAAAATATGGTTAAACTAAACTAAACTTTTTTCTTAAAATAAATGAAGTATCATTCACAGAAAGTTTGTTTTGGTTTTGGCAGAGGGATATTATTGTACTCTTGTATCAAAATCAATCATGTTTATTTAACATTTCATATCATAGTTGCCGATTGTTTTTGCAGTTATTTAAATTATTATTTTATGTGGTTTTAGGTAGACCAAAAAGCTGACTCGCTTGAACTGAAAACACAGGTTAAAGAATTTCGAAAATACACCGCAGAGTTGAGTGTTAAAGGAATTTTTCAGGTGAGGTTTGACTTTATATGTACACCTAATTATACATACTGCAAACAAATGTCACAAAATATTGCGTAACTTTCTTTTGGGCAATATGTTCTTCATTTAAAGCTCATCTTACGAATATTTTATTCAGGAATACATTCAGAAACACGTCGCAAAAGACTACATGAACATTGTAACCAAACCTGAGATATCCGAATACGTGGAGGCATGTGTAAAGGTTTGTTGGTTGATGAATGCACAAGATCCACCTGTTGTAATCGCCGCCTTGCCACAAACAGAATCCAAATTTAACATTGAGCTGTATAAGCCCTACACTCAGGGTGGTGATCGCGTGGAGTATCTTGTATGGCCAGCGCTCTTATTGCATGATGGAGGTTCTACCCTTGTAAGAGGTGTAGCACAGGGATATAAATTTGGTAAACCCAGGCACACAGCTGATAATCCGAAATCAGAAGTACCGACAACTGAGCATGAGGCTCAAGGACACAATTTGCCTGACCCACATTACACACATTCCGCATCATCTGGGCTTGCGGGAATAAGCTGCCAGCAAGGAGAACACGGGAACAATACACCGTTCCCCATGGATACATCAACTGGACAGGCGGATATAAGCAGCCATCAAGGACAAAATTGGGATAATACACAGTACCAAATGGATGCTCCGACTGGACAAGCGGGTATAAGCAGCCATCGAGGACAACATTTCAATAATACACAGTACCAACTGGATGCATCGACTGGACAAGCAGGTATAAGCAGCCATCGAGGACAACATTTGAATAATACACAGTACCAACTGGATGCATCGACTGGACAAGCAGGTATAAGCAGCCATCGAGGACAAAATTGGAATAATACACAGTACCAAATGGATGCATCGACTGGACAAGCGGGAACAGGCCATACCATGCCTTACTCACAGAACGCAATGTCCGCATCAGCTGGACAGACGGATGTAAGTGGTCATCAAGGGCAAAACAGGACCAACACAATGTACGCAAATGCTTCAGAAACTGGTCAAGTTGGGGCTTACAGCCAACAGCAATGCTACCAGCAATACGCCCAACAAGCGAACGCAACTTCACCAACACCATCGAATATAGGACTTCAAAGCAGCTCATATGATGCTCCACGCAGTGCAGCTTACAGCATTCCCATGCAGCCAATTTCCAGCACAACAATGCACGGTGGTTTAGGAAGTACCGATTTAGGAAAGTCATCTGAAAGGCCGACAGAAGCTGAATGGCAAACATTCAAAACGTTGCTGCAAACTGAAGGAGAGCAAAAATGTATTTTGAAAATGGGTATTGTCAGTTATAAACGATGTGAACAGTATTACATTGAGAACTGTACATAAAATGTTCATTCGATACATCAAATATGTATTGTAATGTAAAGACTTTATACAAAAAACAAACACTGATTTCATTTAATTAGATGCAAGCGTATCTGCGAAAAGGTTCGTTTATTTGTTTTTTAACGCCGTAAATGGAAATTTATTACTTATATTCGTTTTGCATATTTAAACCCTTATAATTGTAACATAATTATACGTTTTATTGTCATTCAACTATAAGTAATTTTATAGAAACCAGTAGGGTAACCCTATGCCTGTTGAACCGCCCATATACAATATCTTTTCTCATGTAATTATTGTAAATGACGACACTAACATTTAAAGCAATACATAATCGGCGCATACCTCATAGTGGGTATTAGTAAGAATCACAATATGAACATTTAATAGCTAAACACTAAAATGGTATCATGTTAGTGTTCATGTGTCGTATGATTAGATATATTTGCGGGAAATTAAAATGGAACTAATTGTGTCACAAAAAATAAAAACGAGCATTTTGTATCTACAAAAATCTATGTTACCAGACCACATCTGGCGTTGAAAATTTCGGCAATTGCTATATGGAACACTGATTATTAATTGTTTAACTTTATTTTACGAAATATTGTACGCAATTTTCGTTGATTTTGAGTAGTAATGGGGCTTTAAAAGTGGTCGTCTCCTTCTCAACATATGGTATAATCCAAACTCTAGTTAAGGGCTAATCAAACCATGTTTTAATCAAACTTGTCATAAAAGCACAATACTTTAGCTTTAAAAAAAAGTATGTACACAAAACATGTTCGTTTATGAAAGTTAACTTTTTGTTGTAATGTTAGCATGTGTGTACGTAGAATCAATAAAAAAGATATCATATTGGCTCTTGTTTTATGAATCCGAGGTCATTACGAATGAAGTCGATTAATGCTATTTATTATATTCAATTGGCATCACAAAAACGCTGGTACAATTTAGATCTGAAAACTTCAAACTTCATATGGATGCTTAATAGACTGCCCTCGATATGGCATGACAATTGAGTTAACAGTTATTATTGGAATACATGCAACTTGTACACATTACAAGTGTTTTCAAGATAATTACGAAACAACCAAACATTGAGTTTATAAAGAGCTTATTTCGAAGTTTGAAGTTTTGAACATTACGATAGCACAAATAAACAAAACCTCAAAATTCAGAAGTATTACTTGTTAAAGCTTAACATTTAGTTCTAATGAAGTAAATGAATTTATAGCAAAAATCTTCCGCCGTCTGCCTAAGTCTACGTTAAGAAACCTTAATTATTTGATAACACTATTACGTGTATGCCGTTATTCTGCAAAATACAATGACTTAACGTTCAATGTTATTGTCCCGGATGTGTCTGGCTTAATAGTTGTTTTCTCATTTCCAGTTCGCGTATGAGGTAAAGATAGTCCGCAGTGTGGTTTTTTGCGTAACTTGTCAGGTACGGGACCGCCAAAGATTCTTTTCAGCATTTTCTAAAACTAGTCATCAACCAGTTTTCCTCCCCAAGCTCATCCGCTCGTATGGCATAATTCTTTAAAATTTCCATCGGTCTCTCGCTCATGTGCAGTTGCGTCTGATGTACACCCTGAAAACGAAATGTACTTAATTATGTACCTATTACGCAATGATCCTGACAGTTCCATTAATGTGACACGTTCTGTGTTTCGCAACATGAAGGACTGTCTTTTTATATTCTTTGTGTTGTAGTTTTGTTGTTTGATTTTTTGCCGTTTTCCACAGTATTGCAATCGATCGGATTTTTTTTTTTTTTTTTTTTNTTTTTTTTTTTTTTGTATCACGTATAGAATAGATTTTCTCTGAACATGAACATGCCTGTACGGCCCAGTGCATTCTATAACTTGTTACTTGATGTCTATTACGATATATTTGACCGAAGAATATACCTCCCAGATCAATCACTGCAACTGTTGCTTTATTTCTACGCTTTAAGTCATACAAATCTAATTAAATGTAATTCAAATGCATTTGTTTCGTTTTTGCAAGATGCTTATCGTTGAGCGCGTTGTATGTGAGAGCATGGGAAGACAACTCTGCTGGGAGATTGCTACACCAGGTCAAGCCTTGCATCGTGTTAACTGGTTCCCAATTGAAACATAAGAGGGAAACAAGTTTGATTTAGTGAAAATAAACACGCTCGCATTAACGGGTTTTATTTTATTATCTCCCTTGAATCGAATTTGTGTTCGGCACAAAAAAAAGTAAAATCTTATATAGACTGTCACATGCTGTATAATTACGTCCGCTTGTTTAAATAAATGCATTGCATGTGGTTAATTATAGAAGTGGTTGGATTTCATATTCTGTATCTTCGTATGCCTAATCATTTATTTATTCTACACTGAATTATAATAAAATATATAATCGGATATCAAGAATATTGGCTTGTTTTGACTGCGACGGAATAAGGCACGTTAAAGGCAACTTTATTGAAACGACTTAAATGTTGAGCTTGTCAACATCGCGATACGAATCGGTAATCTGAACTGACTAGTTTTCAATGTAACACGCACATTATACTACTAACCAATTGGTTTACAGACCAAATGCGTGGTATTTAACGCTTCGGTGAGCCAAATGAAATCACCATGCATCAGTATACTATCTTATTCAACGAATGTAGGTGAATAAGCATTTTATTTCCTCATTCGTTTCAAGTGGAGATATGACTTATTGACATGTATTATAATATTTAAACAAAAATAACAACGACTGGCCAAGGTTTTAAAAGGAGCTGTTGTAGAAGACCCGCGTTTAAACCCTACTAAAGGATAGTAAAGGTCCTGCTTCAGGAAAAAAAGGAAAAAAAGGTTTGCGGAATTTTGTTTTATTTGAAGTTTTTTTGAGGATTTTAACTATTTATTCAGAATCGGCTAGTTCCTTTTATTTCTATAGCTTGAATAATGTGTACTTTCACATTGTTTGCAATAATTTCACAGCACAATTGTGCAATAATTTCACTTATTACTCAGGAATGCATAGGGACATGGCGAAATAAATTTTAAAAGGGCATAAATACTGGGTTAATTAACAAAAAGGCCAAATTTGCTAAAACAACTGGACTTGGGGACACATTTTAAGCGCGTAAGTGGCGGTTCTGGGGAAATATTAACGGCTTGAAACATATAATCCTAAATGTTATTGATGTGTTATTTATGTTTTTAATTGAGTGTTATTTAATATGTTAACCTTTCAATATCAGCCATTTCACTTCCATGCTGTAAGTATAAGAGTAAATTGTAATAAGTTGAAAGGCAATTAAGAACGTTATCGATAATATCTATTGTAATTGGCATGTCATGAAAAGAACGTGTAAGGTGATGCCATAATTAGACCTTGCATTTTAATGGGATGTCATGAATATACATTGTTTTGTGGCATAATGAATTTACATCGTAATGAGATGCCATGAATAGACCTTGTGATTGGATGTCATAAATAGACCTTGTGAGGTGATGTCATGAATATACCTTGTGATTGGATGTCATGAATAGACCTTGTGAGGTGATGTCATGAATAGACCTTTAAATGGAATGAAATGAACAGAGCATGTAATGGGTTGCCTTAAATAGAACTTGTTATGTGATGCAATAAATGGACCTTGTAATGGGATGTAATGAATATACCCTGTGAGGTGATGTCATAAATGGACATTGAAAATGAATTGAACATGTAATGAGATACCATGAATATAACTTGTACTTGGATTTCATTAGTAGACCTTGCAACGGGATGTTATAAATATAACTAGTCATTAGATGTCAAATATAGAACTTGCAATTGGATGTCATGCATATAACTTGTATAAGATATCATGAATATACATTGTAATGGGACGTCATTACTAAACCTGAAACGAGATGTCATGAATAGACAATGTAATGGGTAGCCATGAATATTACTAGTAATTAGATGTCAGGAATAGACATTGTAATTAGATGCAGAAAATATTCTTTTTCATGGAATGTAGTAAATAAAACTTTTATTTGAATGCAATGAATAGACCTTGTAATGGAATGAATATTATGTGTAATGCAATGTCATTAATATACCTTTTAATGGATTTCATGAATACACATTGTAACGAGATATCATGAAACAATCTTTGTGAATAGACCTTGTAATAAGATATCATGAAAATACCTTGTTATTGAATACCATGAATAGAACTTGTAATTAGATGTCATGGATAGACCTTGTAATGAGATATCATGAATAAATAGTGTAATGCGTTATAATTAATAAACCGTGTAAAGGGATGTCATGGATAGAACTTTTAATGAGATGTTATTAATAGAACATGTACATTGGGGTTAGGGATTTTGTTCCGCAGGGATGAATATTTTTAGGGATTAATCTCTAGCAATCCGGGTTTTTTTAGGGATTAATTTTAGGGATTAATCTCTTACCGTCCCTTCTATGGTGTTTTGGGGATTTTTTCGGTTGAAAACGGATTATTTGGGATTATTAGGACTGAATAGGGATGCTAGCACTCTGCGCATGCGGAAGGGTTGAATGCGGGGTTTAGAATGTGAGCTTTTGCTAGTAGTGCGCTTGCGTAGGGCTGAAAAGGCGGAATTAGTATCGCGAGCTATGGCTGAATAGGGATGCTAGCATTCTGCGCATGCGCACGGGTGAAAAGGTGGAGTTTAGAATAAGAATTCTTTGAGAGATTATTGACCGAGTTAGACTATTTAAAAGTATATAAATACTTCTGATGTACGATACATTTTAAAGGTGATATAAACATGAACAAGACTAAGAAAACGTTTTGATTTTAATGTGAACAGTCTCGGAGATATGCACTGCCGATGCAGATTTTCTTATTGAAAAGTACATATCCGTCTTTGCCTAAAACAGCTATAGCCGAAAATAAGTTTAGCCATTTTTACTGAAGGAATTCAGAAAATATTCATTAGAGATACTTTGAACGATTTCAGGCCGTGGCACACTTTTTTATTAAAAAGTTCATATCTGCCTTTTTGTTTAAACTGTAACTTTATTTTCTTAATTAAGTATCATTTTAAAGTTAATATAAAAAACTAACGGCTGAAATACACTTGAAGAATTTATATTAAACTGCTCTGACTGTTTCTGTTATGGATAAGGAGTGTTACTGTTATGTCTGTGACACCACATGTGCAGATAAGATTATCGCGATAAGATGCCTGAAATCTCGTCGCGGGGTGAATTTCCGTGAAAACCCTATAACGCTCGCTAATCTTTGTTTATCGATAGATCTTTGATCATCATCACACATCACACATTTGTTTCTGAAAAATAAGTGTAAACAAACTGTTTATATTGTTTCTTATGAACATGTTAATGCAAATGGTGGGCAATTAATTACTTATTGCGACTAAATTGTGAAAACAATTATCATTAACGATTTAACGCGGTAGCAATTTAATTTCAGAACATGTTTATTTCATCATGTCCCTTAATACTTTATACTTTATACACATGAATAAATGAAATCAATGGGAAAGTATTAACCCATTGAAACTTTGGAAAAAAAATACGTCAGATTACGACTCATGCATTACAGTAGATGTATTTTTAAAGAGCCAAAAAGAACCATACTACGTTGTTTTGACAAGTAAGTTGAAAAAGAAATATTGGTGAGGCGGGGGGGGAGGGGTTGATACCAATGCATTTATGATAGTTAGTCTCATACACAATGAGACATGTACAGGTTTCTCAACTGAATATCTGCTGAACTACTTCATTTAAATTGAGTTACAATTGAGTTTCAATTTAAATGAAGTAGTTCAGAAGATATTCAGTAGAGAAACTTTGAAAAAAGTCAGGCTTTGCCATAAAGTGTAATTTTAATTATGTTTCTTCATCAAGTATTAATTTGAAATTAATATAAAAAACTAAAGGGTGAAAAACAAATTGATTAATTGATATTTAACTGTTCCGGCATTTTTTTTATATTCCTAAATTGATCTATTTCCCATTTAACCCTCCAAATAAGTGTAATTTTTGGATTGAACTGTTAGTCAGATCAAATTAAATTTTGACGTCGAACAAATTGCAACACAATGTTTTTTTACGTATTTCAACTGCTTAGTATATAACATTATACAGACAAAAACCCGAAAAAAATCGAACAACGGGTTTCGGAAAAAAATCGATTGAAATGTGGCATTTTTCTTGCTGGTTTAGATGGCTCCCCGTGTATACCATACATGACGCCGTTTGTTTAACACGCCGTAACCGGTGTCAAAGTAAACATAAGTTTTGCGAGCGGCAGATTTTAAATTCTTCTTCAGAACAGAATCAGCCTATTTCTTGAACAGGTAATGTATCTGTGAGTTGTTATCAATTGTATTTAATTGTATTTACGTTTTCCTTCCATATTTTTTACCGAAATGCAGCTTAATATAAAAAATACTTGAGAGTGTTATGCATTTTCGCGTGTTTTTTAAAANTAGTCAGATCAAATTAAATTTTGACGTCAAACAAATTGCAACACAATTTTTTTTTACGTATTTCAACTGCTTAATATATAACATTATACAGACAAAAACCCGAAAAAAATCGAACAATGGGTTTCGGAAAAAAATCGATTTAAATGCGGCATTTTTATCGCTGGTTTAGATGGCTCCCCGTGTATACCATACATGACGCCGTTTGTTTAACACGCCGTAACCGGTGTCGAAGTAAACACAAGTTTTGCGAGCGGCAGATTTTAAATTCTCCGAGCGAGCGAGCGAGCGACCAGAACAGAAATAGCCTATTTCTTGAACAGGTAATGTTTCTGTGAGTTGTTATCAATTGTATTAAATTGTATTTACGTTTTCCTTCCATATTTTTTACCGAAATGCAGCTTAATATAAAAAATACTTAAGAGTGTTATGCATTTTCGCGTGTTTTTTTCAAAACAGCATTCATCGATTGAAACTGTAAATAATCTTTAATGTAACAACATCTATAACACCAAACATCTATATCAAGCATGTCCTAAGGTCATAAGATGAAAATAAAGTGTGAAAACATATTTTTGGAATGTTCAAGGTTACCAGAGAATTCATCAAAAAATAAACTACGGAAGCGCATATGGGTCAAAAGTTCACGAACATCGTAATATTTTTGTTAAAAAGTGGATATCGATTTTACATATGTGTAGCGAAGAATGTTATATTTTAAAAGATTGTAATTGTTTATTCAGTAACTTATCGAACAACTTTTCATTTTATTTCAGGTTCAGCATTTAAATCTAGTCGATAGGACTTCGTTAGAAGATCTTAACATGTAGATATACATTAAAAGGTAAATACTTATTAGGTTATTTATGTAAAATAACAGTTTTGTTTTGTCCTGATATGCTAAAGGACCAGAGCGTTTTCAAGAATACTGGCTTTATAATCTTACACTAATTTTGGGGGCCTGTATAAATCTTACATACATGTCCGACATTTTGCATTGTACATAATGTCCTGTAATTTGAACAAAACCGATATACAAAATCTTGACCAATTGTTTTTTGTTTTATTTTAGCTAACCTAAGAAGTAGAGTAGTCCAAGAACAGAAACGCAGATATGAGGTATGCTTTACTTTTATGAAAATAATAAATAAAAATTGAAACAATATCAACACCTCTGGGCCATTCTTAGATATTTGTCAGTAATGTTTGATAAAACAACTGGTATAAATAAAAGTCAGTTTAGTTAGTGACGAATTTAACTTGTAATGTGAATGAAGAGTCAATATGTCCCCCTTAAGTGCATGAGCATGGACATGTTTAGAGAACAAATTACCTTCCACAAGCTAGCTGGAAAGACAATCTAATAGTGGTATTTGTCAACTATTTGACAAGTGCCAGATGTCATCAAACCCATTATTATAAATTGTTAGTCTTTGGTCACTGTGATTATTTCAATGATTTACATACACGTTTTGTAAAATTCATGTATTGCATTTATTTTTCAAGTAGTTTAACTAATTGCATCAAACAACAATTTCAGTGGTGATAGTGAACATGATGATGAACGTGTATGTGTACTGTGCAAGAAGATTGATGGTCGTACATTAGCCAAGCTTTCGCAGAAGGGATGTAACACTTTAATTGTTCACAGTAAAACAAAAGGTATGTCCCAAACAGTGTTTCTTTCCATTATATTCACGGCCTTTTTCAAAACGAAAAAAGATGTTGAGAACTATTTCATGAAAATATGCATATATAAAATTTTTGATCAAATTATTCAATTCATTTAAGATATAAAAGTGGATATTGATGGTATTTTCATATAATGTCCATATTATCACATGTTGTTTCTTTTCAAAAAGCAACGCATGGCATTTTCATTATCTTTTAACCTTCTAATTTAGATGATGGGCTAGATGTTAGACCTAAACAGCACGTGCACGAAGATTGTAGAAAAGAGTACTGTTATGATTACAACAGGAAGAGGAAACAAGAAGATGCCAACGACGAAACAGTAAGAAGCCCTAAAACAAGAAAGAAAGCTGGAAGTAGATTTATTTACGAACATAATTGCGTATTATGTGGAACAAAAATAGAAAATCAAAATGAAAATAAACTTGATGAAGAATGTGATATTGTACACAGAGTAGAAACATTCGACTTTCAAGCATCAATTAAGGCTCTGTGCAAAAAAAGAAATGATGATTGGGCAAGTGATATTCTTGGTAGAATCGAAGTCGTAAATGATCTTCCAGCTGCAGAAGCACGCTATCACCAAAGCTGTAACAGTAACTTTAGAACACTTAAGAACATTCCTGAAAAATACAGAAACAATAGTGAAGTCAATAAGAAGGTTAGAGGCAGGCCATCTAATAATGCAAGTTCAGAGGCATTTTTAGATACCATGAAATACTTAGAAAGCCATGAAAATGAACAATTAAGTGTTGTCGAACTGGTGAATATTATGAGTGAAAAATGTGGAAATGACTCGTACAGCTCTGTTTATATGAAAAAAAGAATATTGGAGTACTTTGGAGACAATATCATTATTGCTGAAATCAATGGCAAACACGATGTTGTTACATTCAAAAGTGAAGCGCATGCCATCCTTCACTCGTTTTATAAAAGAAACAAAAGTGACGAATGTAAGACTGAAAAGGCAGCAATCATATCTACAGCTGCTAGATTTATCCTAAACGATATAAAAGCCATGGACAAAGGCAAAAATACTTATCCCCAAGCCCCAGAAATTACATCCTTAATTTCAAATTTAGATTATTTACCTGAGAGTCTGCAGTTATTTCTTCAAAAGGTCATTAAGAATAAACAGGGCAAAAAGAAAATAGCATCGATTGGACAATCCATAGTGCAAACAGCAACACCAAGGAGTTTAATCTGTCCGCTACAGCTAGGGTTAGGGGTGATGGTACATCATATGTCTGGATCAAAGATGATGGTTGACTGTTTAAGCAACCTAGGTAAATTGAAAATCAAAGTATTTCTCTTTTCATATTGGCTGAAAGTAGCAGATTAATTTGAGAATAATTTCTGTACGACTTAATTTTAGGTAATGTTTTACTAAAAGTATGTTACACATTATAGCAATTTTAGCTGTATTTTATAACTGATTTTACAATTGATTAAACAAATCAAGATTTGAAATATTCATGATTTAGTTATAATATAAAATGGTGCATAATCAACTGCACTTACCTATTTGTATCATGATCGAGCACAAGTAATTTAATATTACATTAATCATTTTTGAGTTTGGCGACTGTAAATTACATTTAAACATTTTCCTTACAACTCGTGTTTAAGATTCTATTAGCGTTAACACTACTTGTTTATTAAAATTTTATGATAAGTTAATGAAATTCGTAAATTTGGTAACATACAAAATTGGTAACGTAAATTACATTCAAACATTTTCCTTACAACTCCTGTTCAAATTTCTATTAGCGTTTACACTACTTGTTTATTTGAATTTTATAATAAGTTAATAAAATCCGTATCTGTATTTAATCATTTTTGTGTAAGAGTTTATAATATATGCTCATATGTGTATGAAGTAACGAAGACTACACCGACTTTGAAAACGTCGTTACTTCATGAATAAGATTATTGTTGTAAGTTATTGTTGTATATTATTTTTGTAATTACTTCACATGTAAAAAAACTAAATAGTTTGTAATGGTAGCTCTTTGCATATTTTTTACATCGATTTACGCGTGGGTGGGGTAATGCTATATTGCAGATCAGAGTGTAAATAGGTAATAATAAATGACAAAAAAGAATAAAACAAATTGTGCTCATTTTAAAATTTATTCATACATTTATTAAACACAGATTGACACCAAAATAACTACAAGTTTACAGCAAACAAAGTCAAGAGAGCGACACATTTTGAAAATACAGAGATTTTATTACGAATTTTTTTTTTAAAGAGAAGGTGCTCGTAAACTATCTGCCATAAATCAAGTTCCCGATGAGATATTTTTTCAGGGTTTTTCTCCGACACCTATACATATATACTGATTACAAAAAACTAAAAAAAACTTGTGTTGCAATTTGTTTGACGTCGAGGTACATATACTCATAACTTAAGGGGCCTATAAACAGAAAACACGTATATTTATTCTGCTTTCATATTTTACGGATATATACTATTAGCAAGACAATACACATGTAGAATACAAATCTGCTATAGAGGCGCAAATGCATTCTCTTCAAGGTGGATGTCCCCATTTTGGATCGTTTACTGGTATGCTTATGATACCACATTCCGGCACATGTGTAGATAAGATTATCACGATAAGATTCATTTTTATCACTTGACTGAATTATCGGTTGCCGCAATGACACGAATCTGTTGCAGCACGGCAAATATCACTTATAATCCTTCCTGTACCGTGTTAAAACACGCACAGTTTCGTTTTCGAATCCTGAGTTTTACTACAAACAATTCTTTGTTGAGTTCACAAATGACGTGTCTTTTCGGCTATTAAACACTATGTTGTATGCAGCATAATATTATAAATTGTGTTATGCATGAAATCGACGAAATTAAATCCTGATCTAAAAATAGTTCTTTACTCGTTTACGTCACTGATTAACTCCGCCTTTTCATCGCAGTTCAGCCCTGACATCGACTGCGCATGCGTAGAGATGAATTAATCCCTTGGAGGGATTAATTCATCGCAAGGGATGATCAATCCCTTGTGAAGGGATGAATTCATCGCAAGGGATGAATTCATTTCTACAAGGGATTAATTTATCGCAATTCATCCCTAAAAACCGCTGGAAAAGGTTTAATGCAGACGAATTCGGATGAAACGGAGTTAAAACGGATTAATCCCTAAATATCGGCTGAATGAGGGTTATTTTGTATGGATTCTTAAGAGATTAATCCCGGAACAAAATCCCCTAACCCCACTGTATTAAGATGTCATACATAGACCTTGTTATGAGATGTTAGTAACAAGACGCCTAGGCGAATGGTCAAGGTCACAAATAAAGGTCAAACATATGAAATTCATCATACGTTATTTTTCCTATTCTTACTAACTTTGTCCAGCATGCATGGATTTTCAAATAACGTGTCAGGGCTGATAAACATAATGCGAATGCATGTCTTGTGATAAGCATGATGAGGTAGTGTCATGTAAAATAAATAAGTCTTAGGTAAACATCTCGGCTAAATGCCTGAAATAAACATAAATAGAGGATATTTTTTTCTTCGGGGTAAATAAGTTCATGTGCGATTGCGAAAGAAAACGCATTTTCTTTTTATTAAATGCTTTCATATTAGTTACTTTTACGACGTTTTATGCCCCTTTTACTTCATCTTTGGTGTATAGTTATTTTGTTGAGGAATCTGTTATCCAGCGGCATGTTGGATTTCAATGAGTTTTTCCGTGGATTTAAAACGTTATTTGATGGAGCTGCTACTGGTCCTACAAATAGGAATTCACGTTATCGATTAACTCGGGCATCTTGCAGTCCCGAAACAGTGTTTTCAGTTAGAGGGTGCATTCCATACCGTTCAAAAATACATTAAACGGCAAAAATACATTTTCCTGTGATTGGCACAGACTTGCATAAACACACAACCTGCATCAACCTTCATGTTTACTTCCCTAAAAAATCATTGGAAACAGTTCTTATGCTGATGAATTTGTTAACAACGTTGCGTCGCCCTGACAGTTACATTTTCTTTTAAATAACATGTGACGTTAGACAAAAAGAGCAACATACTGATCAGACTGAACCAAGCAAATGAACAGAACAGAGCAATTATACTGTATTTGTCCCAGGTATACATCGCTACAGCATGGGGAAATATAATATACAAAATGCAAAATTCATAGTTTCGTTTCCGGTTCAATTTCGCTTATGGTTAGTTTAGGTGGAAGTCATATAAGCAGAGCAGTGTAAATCACTATAACAGTAAGTTTGAAGTTTTTCGTGTGAGTTTGGTTAGCAATACAGTAAAGATGAAGGTTATAAATAAATCTAACAAAATACCAAATTTAGCTTACACAATAATAGTGATAAAAATAATAGTACTAATAATGATAACACAAATCATCATCTTCATCATGATGGTCATCATCATGTTTTTCCTCAAAATTGCAATCTTAATATGCATAATAACAGTCGTAATGCATAGTCATAATAATCACAATCATCATCGTGATAGTAGTCAGAATCGTAATCATAATCATTTTAATTATCATAATTGTCAAATTCGTAATCTTAGACATCATAAATATAGTCATAGACATTTATCCCAATTTATGGTAATACATCAACATAATTATATAAAGGATCTAACAATCCGTTATGTAAGTTTTGTTCATAATATAAGCATAAATATTTTAAACACGCCCGTGAACCAATAATGAAGAACATGTTCTTAGTATAAAAGGGCTCTATTTAACAAATTATTGGAACAAACAGGAACATATCTACAGAGAAATAACAAAAAAAAATAACTTAATAAATAAGAAGGATTTTAACGGTAGTGTATTATAACTTGTTGATAATCTCATGAAATCTAGTGTTATACGTTAACATTTTAATGATAGCTTCGATAACGGGCTCGAGTAGAACACAGAGTGGCTAGTCTATGGTCTATGCGGTCATTGTGGATACGCTGATTTTCGATGCGGTAAAATGCACACTTCTGCTGCATATGCAATACCAAATACAATATAGCGAGTCCGTTTTCCTATACCCTCGCAAAAACTTAGAGGCGTTGGAAATTTTGCAATTGGAATGCCATTCGATGTTATTTTTTTGCGGACGGACAGAACTATAGATTGGTGAACAAACGAAATGATTAGCAGACAAACAAAAGGCAAAGCTGTAGCACAATGATTTTCCAAGTTCAATCTGATAGCTTTTTGCTTAATTGAAAAAAAGTTTTTGTCTAATTATCCGCCGCCAAAGGCGGAGGGGTATTGAATTTAGAGCATTTAATCTAAAATTTGACCTAGACAAAATTGCAAAAGAATGTCTGATTGTTCTGGGCAAAAGTTTGAATATTTATAAGGTTACTGTAAAAAGTTGCAATTCGATCAAGATGGGGAAAGTCGTTTAAAAACAATTTTAAAGCGCGCTGTTTATCGTCTTTACTAGTGGCACGTACACTGTGCCATAATTGCATTTTAGTAGGGTCGATATATGAAAAAAATACCTTTAACCACCAAAACAATTGCTACAAAAGGTATTTTAACTGATCCTGGTAGGGTAGAAGGTCTTTTAAAACATACCAAAAGTTTACCACAATCGGACCTCCGGAAAATTGTTTTTTTTCCAAGATGGCCGCCAAGATGGCCTCCAATACCTATTAATGATCATAACTATGTAACTATACGATCAAATTTGATGAATTTGGTGTCTAAACCTAGGTTTCAAGGGGCAAAGAACACATAAAAACAATCATACATTGTTTAAGTTTACAATAGTACACACAAATCCAACATGGCGTCGAAAATGGCCGCAAAGATGGCCGNGAGGCAGATCAGTTATTAATTCGTCTGACCAATTTTCCGACAGTGGTAGTGGTGGCCAGCATTTTAGCTGGCCGCGTTAATACGGAAAAAGGACACAGGTTGAATATACATATGTTTAGCTTCAGTTATTGACATTGACATTCGTTTTTTGCAAAAGAATCGTCTCACTGTCTATACTGTATCAACGTAGTTCTAGACATATATACAACACATATGTAAATATATTTTTGTTGAAACAAATGTATACAGAAACACAATACGTTTGATCAAATTACTTTAAAGTTAATTATAAACAAATATGATAGTTATTTGTAAACTAGAACACCATTCGTGTCAATACGTTTAACTTCATCAAATACTCGATTAGATACAAAAAGTCAGTTATTCAATCCAGTGTTTCAAGTCATATCAGTGGACAACCAATTAACATAATTCGAGTAATAACATTTCGAGTAATATCAGTAGACAAACCCATTAACAGAATTCGATACAACTTATTTATAAACTTTTAGATACTCGTATTATCTGTTTGTCTCTGATGAGCCGTACCAATGTGTCATATCATCAGTATATATTGTTAGAAGTTATACAATAGAATCAATAAATTGATAACACACATTTTAACAATTAGCATTATAATTTGTGTTTTAACTACAAATCAATATCCATGTTGTTGTCGTCCCATTGATGTGTATTTACTTAAATAGTTACCGTTTCATCAATAACAATGCCGTCTATATCGTGCACGATTGAACGTTTCCTTTTTATGTATTATATTTTTCATTGTATGTATTTCTAGATGAACAAAACCAAATGTACATATTTATGGTATGTATGCAGCATAGAAATGCATCTTTAAAAATGACGACTTTAAGCTTCAACTTTTGCTACATATATTCTACCGCAAACATAATTATATTATGAAAATATTCTAAAACTTCTTTATCTTATTGCATTATGAGAACTCATCGTATATGTTCAATTTGTTTGTTAAATTTAGTATGTGTGGTACATTGATATTGTAATCTACATATTTTGTTAAATTGTTTATAAAACGAATATTTATGTATAATTCATTCATATTGTTGTATATTACTTTGATATATATAGTAAATCTAGAATACCTATACACACGTTTATTTTTCAGTTTCTTCATGCAGTAAATTGTTTTTGTAGTAGTATTCGAAAGATGAGCTTGTTTTGCATTCTACAATAATAACATTTTAAATGTAATAACCTCTAATTGCATTGAATGTTTGTTTATCATCACTGTGCGTTACTTATGCATCATACCAGTTCAATATAAACTTTAAAACTGTACGCAATTATTGGTGAATGCCCCTATTTGAATACGTCGACATATATCAGTCCAATTTTCCGTCGGTGCGTCTGTGACCCCCTTCCCAGCAAATGTACTTTAGAAAAGTCCTGCCTTAATCACTTGGCACAAATGTAAACCAACATAAGACAACGTGTCGCGTGTAATACACTGTATCGACAATGTTCCCGCGCCAGCGAAACAGGTAAACATGAGAGAAGCATCTCTCCAATACGCTACATTACAAGTTGTTTATAATTGTTGAATGGGGTTAAGAGGTATTATCAACAATTGACCATGCTTATAACGGTAAAAAATAATCACTTAACACAACATAATCACACATGCATGAAGAATTTAACATCTGCAGGTCAAGAACCTGTTTATATAATATAGTTTTCACACATACAATCAAGAGTTAAAAATGGCCACAAGTACAAAATCTTTGAATTGGACTAACAAACTGAATTGAAACCATTTTTAAAGTTAATCAGAGATAATAAAAAAATAATTAACCATTAACTTAAAATATGTGAACAACTGTGTCGCCTTTGTTTTCCTTCCTCATACTTAAATTGTCTGACACAAAACATGTATTCATATTCATGGATACCTAAAGCAATAGTATGTTAATATACAAACATCATACCAATACGAATATTTTTCGTAAGTAAATTTACTAACACCATATTAGCATAGTTACAAACACAATATTCACAGGGTATGAGATGGATTATACACAAATACATTTCATAATGGTTAAATTTTGGGTTATGTGAATAAAAGACCCTTCATATGTCATTATTTAAGCTAAATCTCTTGTATACTTATGCTTATAATTGCAAAATAATCATTAAAATAAGTAAGGCAGAAGTTGTGAAATAAATCATTTATTAACTTTATTACAATAACGTATGGGGAAAATACGAATTGACTGATATTTTATCAAAACATGGGCAATCAGTACGGAGATTAAGACAAAAAAATGTCTGTTTTCACGTTTCATGAGGGTTCATTTGGTTAAAATCCTTGCGAATTAAATCATATAAAATAAATATAAAATTAAATGAACAGTATGACATAATAGATCACAATATAAACAACATGAAACTCTAAACTTCCCAGCTTTATAAGAAACACTACAATAGTGTTTAATACATGTTCAGAAGAATGTATACAAGTCAGTGATAAACTGATTTGTACAGCTGGCTGAGAAAATGTCTGTTTACCTGTTTCCATTCACTGGCGTTATCTTGTCGATACAGTGTATACCCCTTGCCCTTCCTCAAAGGTCAAGGTCAATCTTGGAGGTCAAATCGGGCAATATACATGTAACTATCAAACATTAAATTCCTGCCACAGATAAATGTTTTATCATAGATCAATGGATTTTCAAAATCTTTGAATCAATTTAAGCCTTAAAAGGAAAGAGCTTTGCAATTGAAACGCGCCTCTCCACTTCTCCAAGGTCACTGTCATATTAAGAGAACTAAGTTCAAAATAGAAATGTACGTCTAAACTATATCCGTTCCACATGTTATTTAAATGAAACATCGAGTTCTAAGGATACTAAAATAAGGAACAATGAATAATTTAGCAACTATTCCGCGGCAATTAACAACTAATTGACTGGACCAGAATGTATGTGCATGTCTGTGCATATATGGATGCACGTAGTAAATCACAGCTGCAAAGAATGTATTTGGAACAAGCATGATCCATGCTAATGCCGTCTTTGGAGTCATTCATACTGAGCATAGCCAACCGGATCCACAATATTGGCTTTGACACGTCAAGGTAAAACACTAGTCTGGATGATCGCGCCTGTATCCTTCGTAAGCAGAAGCTAGAGAAAGAGATATTTTGGATGACTCGGATTTGATGGAACTGATAGTTGGTACAGTGTTCAAAGTTTGTATAGAAGCCACATCATCCAGAGATTATATTTGTTTCATGGTTCCTTGAATACTCGAGATTTATAAACCGGGCATTGCAGTTGATCACCTGTGGACGGTCTAGTTGAAGACATACAAGACAGCCCCATGAAATTTGCGAACAAACCCGTNTCGTGATTTAATCCCTACGCATCTAAACTTCCGGCCGTGGGTTATTAGACAACAAACTATAACGTACACGAATTATTTCTTAAATAACCTTCCGATTGTACATATATTAAGGGCTGTTTGAATCAGTACGTACTTATACGTTATGTTTATTAGCTCATATTCTATGTAAATATATAAAGCAGTGCTTATTATATGACTATCACACACATATTTTGTATTTCACTAACGATTCTAATAAGACAGTTTGCCCAGCCAATTGTTTGTAACCTAATGCCAGAGGATAAATAAGTGGACCCAATTAATGATACGAGCCGACGTAAAGATCTTGTAGGCGATCTCGGAGTCAATCTTACATACATCTTTCTATGATATACATTAATTACGTATTATACTCAATATCCATGTATCCGTTATACACAATATCGTTCACAACTGTTGGTTGTTCAAACCAGATTTTACATTTTGTTAATCCTCTGAGCAGAGGAATATGCTAATGATTTAAAAAACTATACAAATATATACGTTTTTGCCATGCTACAGTGTGGTTGTGTTTTCACTAAGTTGTTCATTGTTGCTCTAGCCAAGGCCCATGTTATTGGTTACCCCTGATAAATAATAATCACGAGAAGAAAAATGCCGATACAGTAAAAGATGAATGACAATAAAACAACTTAATTGCTTTAATTTTGTTACGATATTTAATTTGAAAATGCATTTATCAAATGATCCAAATCACTACGTTAATATAATTTTATTACGTATAATGGTTACGTGTGTTGCACTCATAAAACTTCGCCCATGAAGCCCAGAGGGGTTGACGGCTTAGCCTATTGGTATACATCGTCATACAATCAAGGGATACAGCTGATATGAACATGGCCGCTATGCCATGTTTACATTCATCCTTACTTAAATAAAAGGGACTTGTATACAGTTTCGTCTTTTTGAAGATGTCATATGGTAACTAACAAATCTCCAATGTTTTGAATAGTCTTATCTAATTATAATAGCAAGAAAAAAGGTTGAATAGCAATTATTGCCCTTCCCGGGTTCGTACCCGTCACCTCGAGAAGCCAAAGCTCGTGCGCTACCATTGTGCTACCACTGCGCTACACAGGCTTAATCGTTGTCAGCGAAACATTAACGCTATGTTAGTACTCAATGTCGCTTTCAAATTATCGACAACAATAATTACAAACGCTTTATTATTTTACCGATTCAAAGTGATGATCATACATTAATTATCCAATTATTCAAGCATGTTCTTAGTCAGCAGTATTATTTCGCTTGTGTAAACATAATGGGTTCATTCTTTTTGTATATTTGACAATTATTGTATCAATCGTCATTTCACTAAACTGTGAAAATGTTCCTTTAACACAACACTCACAATGATTTATAATCCCACCATGCTGAAATTGACCTTTTTGTGTGAGACCAAACATTCTCTGTAATTGATCCAGGCTTTTCTATTTTTTTACATGCATCACGTACATTAAAAACAGCACACCATCTGTCACCGTTGCTACGTCAATTCGACAACGTTACTTAATCGAAATATCCACAGATGCATTGCGTTCGATTAGTAAAAATGCTGGCTATGTCCTACTAGAATACAGATCGAGGCACACAACGTGTACACACTTCAGGCAAATATTATGTGAACTTCAATAAAAGAGGATGGATTAATTTTTGTTATCAAGATCTAGTTTGAACTGTATATATTCTGACACTGAAAAGTATCGATAAGGTAAACGTATTTGATATGGATACTAAAAAACACGAAAAACGATATATTTAAAATATGAAAACAACTGCAAAAAAAGCGTTAATAGAACTTATCTGCGTCGGGGGCTTTTGTGTACTGGTTTGAGCATTTAGGACGACCAAAGAGCAAACACACGGTCAGCAACAACAACATTAATCAAATATAATACAAACAGTTATGCTGTTTTGGATAATCGTAGCGATAACTTGCAGCGACATTTATCAAGTGCAGTGTAAACCATCGGATTTGCACACAGGTTAAAAATTTAATGTATAATTTTAGCTTCAACTACTTCTACTATTTAACAAATATTACATTATAAATAACATATATATTGCCTTTAAACGACGTTTCTCTAGCTAAAAATACCGTGTTTAAATGAATGACAGCAAACATACATGTATTCAACTGATCAAGCTATGAAGAAAGTGTAATGTGTTTCTTAATGTCATCACTCTTATAAATACATATAAATTATATTCGTAATAACAAATATTATGTAATTTGGTATTAGTAACGATACAAATCAACACGATATCTAACAAAAATGAGCAATACAAAACAGTTTACGTGAGAAAGACATTTTGCTTTATCGCACATTGTCAATACACTTTCTAAATGCATTATATCACTTGGTTATATGATAAAAAAACTCTAATGTAAGTACTTGCAGTAGTCTTTATCATATATGTTCATAGGACCATGTGACGGCAACGAATGTTTGCACGAGGCACACGTGGGTGGCCAAGACTCCGCCTCTAATGGCGACCTGAAGTTCCAAGCCGGACCAATTGATGCAGAAACCCAGGTTTGAATTTGGGTTTAAAGACAGTATATATACGTTGCAATCGCGTGTTTATCATAATATTGTCAATAAGTTTTGTCAGATTTATGAATAAATTGGATTTAGTTAAAACAATCAGTAACAAGTTTTGTATTGGTGGAATTGTGCGGCGCTCAATCAAATTTAGATAAACAACATAATTGTAATACGCACATAATGGTCATATCATCTTCGCTTTTTCAGCCATCCGTCTTTTAAACCTCTTGGATAGACCCTCGTTATAATAAATCGTAGAAGGGATGCCATTTTTGTTTCGGAAATGGTATCTTATATATTATAAAGACACCATAAACGGGTTTTTACATATTTGCTTTATTTGAACACACTTCGCTGATAGACATTCTATTGCGATGTTTAATTTATCGAGCATAGCTTCTTATAGCGAACAATTACTTTTAGAATTATAATTCAGTTCCATGGTGTACTCATGCATGGCGACGACGTAGGCGGGAAACAGCACGAGGAATCCGGGCACCAGCATGATCATGCACACGAGGGTAACGCGCGAGAGACATGGGTACCAGGCATGCATGACGTCATACACAAAGGCATGCACGGCCAGGATCCCATGCCCGTGCACGAGTGGGATACTTCAACAAACGGCGATGCAGTATCTCAGCAGGAACCAGCAATCGGAGAGAAGTTAATGCACGGCGTTCTTATGCATGGGGATGCAGAATTTACACATAAATCCAACGAAGAAGTACATGCATCTAAGTCGTCTGATGAAAATGGTGGTGCCGCTAAACCGAGTCTTGGAGAGGACTTAATGCATGGCGTTCTGATGCATGGCGATTCTGAGCACGCTCATGCGCATAGCGGAAGTGACGACGTATCAGATGAACGTAAATCGATTGGTCCAGATAGCGCGGGTCTTCATGGAATTTTAATGCACGGAGACAACGCTCTCGGACACGATCACACTGGCGAATATTTGAAATCTGGACAGGACGCGTTCTGGGACGTGACGCTGATTGCGAGTATGGGCTTGGATGCAGATCTCATGAATGTTATTGACCTGAAGAAAATAATAGAGAAAGACGAGAAGGAGTACGCAGAATGGATCGTGAAGAACCCGCAGTACCAGGGTGAACAAATGATGGGGTCGAGCTACGCCGAGGTCACTGACTCGGTGCTGAAAGATATCGAATTGATGAAGAAGCGATATCTGGAGAAGAACAACTTGAAGTCAGAAGAGGACGCGAGAGGTACGAAAGATATTCCGTTCACTGCGGAAGACGCCAATGCAGTGCTGGGAGAAATGGGAGGCCGTGGGGAGGCGCTGGAAGGGGAGGACGCGACTCATAATCTGGAACTTCTGGGCAGTACGGAGCCTCTTAACGCACGGCATAAAGTGAAACTGGAACTTATGAAACACCATTCAGACGAGACGTAGGCTTAATCAGATTTTGCCTCATTTTTTGTAAGGGACCATATTAGATTTTAATCTGCAAATTTATTGTTATAAAATGATTATTTTCCTGTCTCAAAATAATTTTGTTGTTTAACGGGTCGTAAAAATATGGAATATGTAAAAAGAACCATTTTTGTGTGACGAAGACAGGTTATTGTTGGAGAACATATTTACCCCTTTAAAAGTACGGACTGCGAGGTGCGCCGTGGGAAAGAAGAGATCAGTATGTGCTCACATGTTCTCTTTATGATCTACAAATGACATAATATGTGATAATGATGTATATGTTTATTAAATTGTTCATTATCACCATACGTTTAGTACTAAACTAGTATTAAAACAATATATTGCTAACATAAACACTCTGCCAATAATGTCCGCATGTGTATACCCAAGATGTCAAACATTAATCGATGTATGTAATTGTTTTACATTGTAATATCACGCAGGGGCAGTGAATCTGGAAATAATCTTGTTAAAAAATAAATGTTATGTTTAACATAAGTGTATTTTTAT
>VMBQ01006360.1:36259-50722 GCA_007657795.1 Dreissena rostriformis | reverse complement strand
TGGAAACATAATTTAAACTATGCGACAATAGTTTGCAAAAGAAAACTTTAACATTGTGAGATACCGGTATTAATGAAATATTTCAATTGCAAAAAAAAACAACAAGTAAGATATCCTACAGTTCACATAATTATACATTGATAATCCTGTCAATCAAAATTGATCTGACACATTACATTATTTTGATTATGTTAAATCAGTTTATGATTGAATCAACAGCTTACTTTGACTTGAGACATTAGATGGAATAACCTGTTTCCTGGGTAGGACCAGTACTTGGCATCTTAAGGGTTATCTAAAGAACACTTCCACTTAAGGGATCAATGCAGAGACCCCCAAGTCACTAAGCGGACACCATATCTACTACGCCGCAGCCACCGAACCAGCTTTAAATTCCAGAGGCTGAAAAAGCACACAATTATGAGATATTAAATGTTAAAGCTTGGCAGATGTAAAACGCTTTTTTTCATCAAGCAAAACATAAGATTTATTTTGGCTGAGTTACTTTATTATTGAAACAATTATAATGTTTTGTACACAATAATGTCCAAATATTTATTACGATACGTGGTTATCAAATAAGCTTTTGCCCGTAAATTAGGTAGCACCTATTATCATATTAATTTTGTATCGTGTTAAATCTATGTTACCAGTAGCAGCAGTAGCAGCACTAGCAGCACTAGCAGCAGTAGTAGCAGTAGTAGCAGTAGTAGAAGTAGTAGTGGAAGTAGTACAGTAGACTCTGCCAATACCGGACTCTCCGAATACCGGAAATCTCCCGATTCCGGACGGTCGTGTCAGTCCCGTATTTCCCCCTTCTATTTCTTTGTTAAAAAATGTTGAATAAACCGGACTCTTTCTAAACCGGAAACCGGACGGATATCTCCTTGAATTTCGTCATTTTCAACGTAAAATACATTGAGTACACCGGACGGTCCAAATTCTCAAGATGCCCGAAGCGTGAAAATTACAATATCTAGTCAGCACGGCGCGCGCGGTGTCACACATTCCGCTCGCGCAAGTATTCCGGGGGCGCATTCGTAACGGATGTTCTGAAGAGATTTCACAGTGTTCTAAGGCACAGCCTTTTAGAACACAGCGGAACAGGAAGTTATTAATTCAAGATGGCCGAAAGTGATAATAACATTGCCAGCTTTATCAGTCTTGCCTTGCAGGACCTTATAGACGAAGATATAGACGATGAAATGGTTTCCCGGAAGCGTAGCAGAAAGCGTGCCACCAATACGACATTTCTTGCTGCAACTTTAATAGGAACTCAGGCAATATTGTATGTGTTCGTGATATGTTTAGTCTAGCTAAAACTTGTGTGTAGGATAATGCAATAACGTCGTAGTCAAACTTGCTCAAAGAAACATTCCACTAATAGCAAAGTAGGCCGTTGGTGAATGTCCGCAAAAAATCCTGGATAATGATATCATCCCATATCCCGAATGGTTCTTATTAGCCTGTTTTGTCCTCTGTTATGTCTTAAAGGGGTACCAAGTTATTTTTTAGCATGTTATTGAAATATCTGTTTGTTCAGATTTTCTTTTAACAAAAAGGTGCATATAGGTCACTAAGCTAGCCATTGATTAGAACGTCCTGATACATGTATGTGCATGCATTTTACACTAATTTTATAATAAAAAGGGAAAATAGTTAGTGGAATAATACCTCTAGAGGTGTCTTGGTAGCTTAATCACTGATGGGGCATTAACTTGCAGGTTGTTGCTCACACAGTGACACTGGGTCAGGTTGCCACAAACTTAACATCAGTGCAGTCTTATTTTTGTATCAAATTAAATCATTTACATTAACATCATTTTAGTTGCAAATCATTACACAAATTACAAAAAAACATTGGTGATATTACAGAGGAACCATGTGGTCAATATTTATAAATTTAAAATACTTTTTTTTCAGGGTAGGTGAAAAAAAGTCTCGAGTGAGGGGCTATGTGGAAGAAGTCGTACCTGCCTATACCGATGAGGACTTCAGAAGAATTTTTAGGATGAATCGAACAACATTTTCCTTCCTTCTGGAGCACTTGGAGACTCTACCAGAACTACAGCCATTGGGTCATGGTAGAAGAGACCCAATCAGCATCCAGAAACAGTTACTTATTACATTGTGGTATGTTGGTGGAACTGATCCTCAGAGAAAAATAGCTGATCGATTTGGAGTGTCTGAATCTACAGCTGTAGTGTGTAGGGACAAAATTATTTCCGCCTTAATAGGAATGAGACAGAACATAATAAGGTGGCCCAATGCCCAGGAATTGCAAACTGAAGAACAGTTATTTCAAAGGCGTAATGGATTTCCTGGAATAGTTGGTGCGATTGATGGGACGCACATACAGATAAAAGCACCGCGAGACCATCCCCAGAGCTATGTTAACAGAAAACACTATCATTCATTACAACTTCAGTGTGTGTGTAGACACAACAGGTTGTTTAGTCATGTTTTTACTGGATATCCCGGAAGTGTGCATGATTCAAGAGTACTCCAGTTATCAGATTTATGGGAAAGTTGTCCAGATAAATGTGGTAGAAATTATCACATTCTTGGGGATGGAGGGTATCCTTTGCGAAAGTGGCTGTTGACACCATATCGTGACAATGGACACCTTACCCCTGAGCAAAAAAAATACAACACCTACCATTCAAGTAACAGAGTTGTTATTGAAAGGGCTTTCGCATTATTGAAAGGTCGTTTTAGGAGACTTCACTATCTTGACACTGCATCTATTTCTACGGCAGTGGATATCATAGTGGCATGTTGTGTGTTGCACAATTTCTGCATTTTAGAGTATGATGTACTAGAGGAGAACATTGAACAGGACTTAGAAGGCGAAGTTGAAAATGCAAATGTTCATAATGACCAGAATAGAGACGGAATCGATAAGAGAAATGTTATTGCCCGAAATTTGTTGTAATTACTTGTAAACTCAACAGTGTAGTTATTCTGAATACTTACATAAAAGTGACAACACTAATGAAAACAAAAGTATTTTTGTATAAAGAAAAAAATTATGCATTGCTGTACTTATTGATATGGGGAAAAGACACATTTCTCTTTCATGATGATAATAGTTTCACTAATCATCAATAGTCTTACAAACTTTGATCATATTCATTCCTAGCAATATTTTCAGTTCAGGCAAATTTGTTTTTTATTTTGGTTGCTTTACTCATTGTGTGAGGGCCTCTTTAAAAGCAATTTAAGAAAATTTCAATTATGTTTTTGAAGTTTTGCCATTCATTCTACTTATTTCATTTGTATCGTTCTGCATTTTTGCCAGTCTTTATTGCTGATGTAGTGCTTCATGTTTACTATATGGACAATTTTTTTTGTCAGACATGTCTGACAAGTTTCATGATGTCTGTGTTTCAAGATAAATGTTGGTACTGATCCAAATGATTGTGTATTTAACTTCTATTGCATTTACAAACAAATGTGCTTCATATAATAGAACTAAAGACAAATTCCTGTAAAATATATTAATTTGAGATTAAAATACTGTTAACAAAATATCAATGCTTGTTGGGTTATAACCACTTTGTACTAATTGAAGTGTTCAAAACAATGTTTTTCAACGAATGCGTCTAATATTAAATTTGACAAGAAAATCAAGACCTACANAAAATATGTAGGCGTGACCAAAGTGTTAAAACTATGTCTTTGGTGTACAAATATAGACTGCGGGGCAAAGTGGACACTACGAGCGTATTTTATTGCATAACATTATTTTTTGCGATGTTTGGTTTGGTCAATCAGACGAACATCTGATCAGTGTGTTATGGCCTAATCGGAAACTAAAACACCGAGTGTGTTTAAACAGTGACAAAGTTGTGAACGACCAAAGAAAGGTCTCCGCTTGTATGTGTATATTGTTATACTCGAGCACAAATGAGCATTGAAAAGACACACACAATCCATTAAGCGAATGACATAAAAAAGAATGCATACATTATATTCAAACACGCAATCCAACACTAATAACTACGAAAAATATTAAAATTTAAATTCGTATATTGATA
This sequence comes from Dreissena rostriformis, assembly GCA_007657795.1. Lineage (NCBI taxonomy): Eukaryota > Metazoa > Mollusca > Bivalvia > Myida > Dreissenidae > Dreissena > Dreissena rostriformis. Next base: position 46,682 of record VMBQ01006360.1, on the reverse strand, counting down.
CTCATCCATCAAAGTCGTAAAAATTGTAAAGCATTTGTAGCAAAAACATGTATTCCAGATATATTCGTTGAAAGTCTGCGTGGTGTGTAGCGAGTTCGCTTTTGCTTCTAGAGGTCTTGCGATCGATCCCCAGAGCAGAAGCATATTTAAAATTGTATAATTTTTTATAATTATTCTAAACTATTCCAAATATTGCAGTTTTTAAGTACAATTATATCATACTATTTTTTCAAATCTACTAAAATATGGCAATAATAAAAACTGTGGTCACCACCTTCGAAAGGCCGGTGCAAAAATCTCTTATTTTTATATCGTTTAAACGTTTAAATCATGCTTTTAATGTATTTTACTGACAATGGAACCATATGTGAGTTCAATTAAAGTCTAACCAACGGAAATACTTTCGGAATAATGAACAACACAAATCTTCACAAATGTCTTCTCCACATACTGTAGTACTTGTGTGCAATAAACCGCCTGTATTTTATCGACGAACACCAATCCCGGCTTGTCGGTGGAAATGACGACTCGCCACGCGGAATCACGCTTAATCTACGTTGATTGCTTCCTTCCATCTTACCAGTTCAAATCTCATTAGAGGTGGTGGTAAAAATCACCAGACTGCATATGGCGCACGGATTGTCACGGTAATGACAAGAACTCACGAGATTTCGAGACGCGCCGTATTCTCTTAGCTAATTAGAGCGTTCATTGTGCTTTTCAAGTAATCACTAACATTTGTTATTGCCACGATCAAGGACAATAGCATGATTATTACAAATCACTTCTTCAACAGCAATATTGGGATGTACAACGAACTCTATATTTTCTATTTCGTAAAATAAAGACATAAAGATAACCTAATCATGCATGCGATATATCACATTTCAATTCATTTTACCTCTATAACCATAAATAAAACGTCTGAATTGTGCCCTATATGCGCATTCGGTTTGTTCGCGCAAGTATTATTGAACATTGTAACGGGTATTAAAAACTGAATATGAACGAGAAAATTACGAATACCAATTTTTATTTGACTTTAATATATGTATATTGATCTATGAAGCATAGTATCACTCGGGAAGCCATGCATCTAACAATTTCTACTGTCGGAGTAATTGTTTAAAGCCATTAATGTATTATCGTGTACAATGTCTGTATATCGAGTAAAAATATAGACAGCTCTTTCTACAAATATTCAAGGACTACGTTGGTTTAATTATATTTATTATAAAACACTATTCTACCAGCACATATATAATAATAATATATAATATATTAATAATAATATTATCAATTTAAATAATTGAATTATCCTTTTTTAAACCTAACAGAAGTACAAGTAGAAAGCATTTTATTGTCGAATGATTATTCTGTGTGACAATTAAACAGATGTCAAAGTTTGTGTTTGAAATACTACTAAAACTTTAATTTAATATGTTGTGTTATTTTATTTTGATCTTTGTATCGTCATTAAGTTCTTCAAAATATCCGAATACCAAATTAAGTGTAAGATAAACTATCAAAAAACTATGAAAAACAATTGTTCATCTAAATAAATTATTATGCTCGAGATAATAATAAATTCGGATCATTGGTTTGTTTAACAAATTATTTTTAAAAAAATATTTCGTTTTTAAAAGCAGTGACTCTTTTTAAAAAAAAATATTATGCTCGAGAGAATAATAAATGTGGATCAATGGTTTGTTTAAATAATTATTTAAAAACAATATTTTGTTTTTAAAAGCAGTGACTCTTTTAAAAAATAAATCAACATATCACTCTAAAAAACTATCTTTGTCATGTTTTGGTCACATTTATTTCACAGACAAATATTTCGTTTTTGTTCTCAATCGTGTTTTTTGATTTGACATCTCATATTTATTTTCGCATTATCAACAAACCAGATTTTTTTTAATTTTGGTTTTCAAAATATAAAACTTCATTTTCCAATACGTTTGTGTAAACATATGACTAGTTTCGTTAATTAAATAATACTTTTATATCACTCTCAGGAAGAGTTTTGATATGTTAACTTACATATACAGATCGCGGCTGTCCGGTTAGCGCAGTTTTTGGTACTCGAGTAGTCGACACTGGTTAATTGTTTTGGCGTAGCTTCTCCGGCCATTTTTAACCATCAATTACTGCATAACATGACATCGACTTCAAACTGTTTTNCCAGAACACGGTTACGAGCGCACCCACAGTTACTGTCTGTGAGACAATAACCGATCGCTAATTTAGATACGTTCCATAAAATATAACAAAGCGTGCTATGGCGTTTGTTCCTTGTAAAGATTAAAGCACTTATACAGATTTTTTAATCACACACCTTTTAAGTCTTTACAAAATGGCTTTTTAGTGTTTTTTTATGGCGTGTTTTTGTAATGGACGTAATTTCAAATATCGACTGACAACTGTATTTGTTCGTACGGGGTAAATAGCGTCTAATTGGTGTGTCATTTTATGTTATGGTAAACTGTGCTTTTATTGATAATTTTGGTAGTTTTCTGCGTTCATTGCATGTAAAGAAAAAACCGTTTATACAGCTTTAAAAACAAGTGATAGAAAACGATTTTAATATGAGCAAATTTGACATTTTAAAACTTAATTATTGCAATATGAGCACACACACACCATTCGTGTAATATACGCATGCTATAACACTTCGTATAATTTGTACTTAAAGTTCTTCGAAGCTTCTCAGACTCGTTCATCGATCGACTCGTTCATTCGATATGCTACACATTGATATTGGTATCTCTTGGAGACACCCAGATTTAAATATCGACCATCTATTAAAGCAGGCGCCTCCTTCAGAATCCAATAACCATAGGCGTCAACGGATTTGATTGGCTCAGAGAACTTGTCGTAAACGCATTTGATTGGCTGATTGGACGGCATTTACTTTTACCATGCACGTTATGAATATTCAACGCTGGGTGCATCCCTGAATCCTATATATGGAAACAATATACCTGTTTTAGTACTTCGGATATATGCACAGTGGAACTGCTGGAAGTTATGTTTGTGCTGTTTTACTACTAAATAATAATTTTAACCGTAGTTAAAATTAAATTGATATATTAAATTGAAATATATTGTGCGCATTTTGTGGCTAGACTTTTGAAGAAATTAACGGATGATGTTTCGACAAGGATTAATTCCCGGTAATACATGCGGATTTCCACATCAGTTTGCAAGGTAAAGCATTTATACATTTAAATTTGATTTGCATTAAGGAATGCATAAAAATAAATAGCTACACTTTCTAAACAACGCGCTATTTTTATCATTATGAATGATTAAATATTGAAAATGTGTCACCAATTTACATATGATATTTAAAATGTAGAAATATTTCATCAGTTTTATAAGACGAAACACATGTTGTATGTTGACTGTGAGAAAAATAAACAACACACAAAACAATCGTTAGCTCTAGTAAAAGGCCGATGTTTAATGTAAAACATACGTTTTTATATAACAATACAGAGATTTTGCTTATTTAATTTTAGAACAAACATGAAATATACCTGACAACATAAAGATTGCCTGCATTGTTTGGGAAAACAGTGATGAATTGACATGATATATCGCTTAATTACAGTATATCACGAGTTTTAAGTTTTCTGCAATCAACATAATTAATAATGCTGAAATGCATGTGAAATTTTAGTGTATAGTTAAGCAAGCATTCTTTAGCGCGTGCATGTTTTTTGTACACAAAATAACATACATCATGACACAATGAGGTTCGTCGAAAGAGGAGAATATTTATAAATGCACAATTGCTTTATTTATTGAAATTAAACTGAATAAAGAATGTATGAGTCAATATTAAACTACAGATAATTAAGTTTAAAAAGAGTATAAACTTGCGAGACAAATTTCTAGTAAATTTTGTTTAATATACATGTTTAATTACATTGAGTAAATAAATTCTGAAACAAGCATTTATGCAAAAAATGTATACGCTTGGAAGGTAAGACATTTACTGTTTCCACGTCGTTTTTTTTCATTTTATTTGACGAATATTTAACAGAATAGCGTAAGGCGTTTAACATAGTATAGATATATTCATATAAATGTAGTATTAGAACGTGCCGAATATTATTTGTAATATTTAAAAAAAATGTTATTTAAAAATATTTACCGTGGAACCATACCGTGAAATTTATTGACAAAAGCATATGTGTACGTTTGACATTGTGTCTTAGTGTGCTGTATGTGTTATATTCATCCCAGCGTTAATGTCGCTTCGTTTAAAGCAACACATAGTTTTGTTTTGAACAGTCTTTGATAAATTTCACAAATTGCACTTTTTTAATAAAATGTCTTATAAAGAATGCATTCGTATAATGAGGTAAAACCAATAAATTAAAACGAATCACGTAGCTTTTTTCTTAATTTAATTAACTCTTTCTATGGGAAACGGGGCTTAATGCATGTGCAGTTCGCACAGACGAATCTGCGATGACACTTATCGCTCGTATGGGATTTGTCTCTTAAAGGAAGTTTCCATTTAACGAAAATCCAGTATAGGCGAATAGTATAGTCCCTGATTAGCCTTTGCAGACTACACAGGCCAACATAGGATATTATGAAAATCGCACACCGATACACCCTATAAATCCACCCGGTTTATTCGACGTCAGTTCTTACTGTCGGCTTTTAAAGTTAATTAACATCGTCTATTCATGTGTTTAAACGCAATATTAAGTTTATTTCAATTTCATTGAATTTTAACTAGTTAAATAATGCATTGCATTCATGAAAATCACGATGTCATAATTTAAACAAACAGCTGATCATTATTTTACATGCCGAAAGTCAATATGAATCGTAAACTTTTTTAATATGCAAATCTATAAAATGTATTGAATCACATCTCATAATATGAAAACGTGCATTGAATTTATTCGATATCAAAACAATCCATCTATGAAGTATAACTTAGGAATTAAATTGAAACAATTCCTAAGTTATGGCTTATCCGAACAGGCTAATCAGGGACGACAATTTCCGCTTTTATGGTATTTATTGCTTAAATCATGTCTCTGCTTAGCGAAAATCCAGTTTAGGCGGAAAGTGTCGTCCCTGATTAGCCTGTGCGGACTGCACAGGCTAATCTGGGATGACACTTTACGCACAAGCATTTTGCCCGGTTTTCTCACGACGCTCCACAAATTATTTTAAAAGATTGTAGATCAAAAGCCGCAAATTTAATGAATTTACTATATTATTGAAAAACATGCAAAGAGATATTTAGTTCCTAATAAAATAAAACAATGCATAACATACGTTATACAATGAAAAATTATAAAGGTTAAAATACAACTTTAATCGAACTGCATTTTCATACAACACTCCTGAGAGCCGCTATATAATAAACGACAAGAATGTATTTAATGGTCTGTATCACTTTAAAAATCTGTATTAACGTTGAAATATTGTGTGTAAATATCATATTCGTGTATCAACCAGGCATTTTCTTATACGCGTTGTAAAATTGAACTTTGTTTTTCCCAGCATGTTTCCTGGGAATCCAATGATGTTCCCAACGACAGCGCATCCCCAGACCATGCCACGACAGATGGAAATGATACCGTACAATGCGCTCTCCGAACTCTCGAATCGCATTCTTCAAAGTACCCGACGGGAGACATTGATGCCCAAACTATTCTACTTCCGTCAGGACGACCTTGACAATGTTTTATATGGCTATGCCAAGCAGCCTGGGAATGTACGCGTGTGTACGCACGCCATCAGCGGACTAAACGTCGGCGAAATAACACACGGTAACACCGTTTTCTAAGTACAGAATACTGAAACATTTAATTTCACACTCGTTTGTAATATCCGAAACGTGCAATTATTTCACACACTAAAAAATATCATTCGATTCATGTTCACACACTATGTTATGAAAAGTAATCGACGGCCGGGAAATAGAACTTTAGCACTTTATATAGTGCGATTAAAAAAAAACTTACAAAATTAAATATGTTCTTAACATTTAAACTAAAAACCATCCTGTGGTTATTTTCCTTTTGTTAAATATAAACGAAAAACAGAAGTTAACCTTACTTTTTATGATGATATTTTTCATACCGAAAATGCAACTTTTAGGCATAGACCGGATACTGTCCCAGAACGAACCCGACCAGTCTCCGTTCATGCTTTCCGCCATGAAGTATTCCCGCTCCGATCCGACGCCTAGTGGTCTTCCGCAAGGTACGATTCCTTGACTGCCGTAATTTGATATGAGCTCTGGAAAAAGGGGCGTAATGCATGTGCGAAAAGTGTGGTCCCAGATTAGACTGCAGTTAGACTGCACAGTCTAAAATGGGACCACACTTTTCGCACATGCCACATAATTCTGGCGACACTTTCCGCCTAAACTGGATTTTCGCTAAAAAGAGACTTCTTTAAACGAGTGTGGACCCTAATTGCACAGGCTAATATGAGTCGATACTTAACGCATTAAGCCCTGTTTTCCCACAGTTCAGCTCATATCATTCATAGCAGACGCTTTATTTCGAAAAAGTGCACGCGGTTTTGTTCTTATTGAAAATCGCTGACTTTCAGCAACCTTGAAAATATATCCTAAATCCTTCCTCTGTGTTGAAATCGTATGTCACTCACCAGTTAGATGTATATTATTACATGAGTTTTCGTTTTGAATTCCAAATTTTTAAATCACTTCTTTGATTATCACTATACAGTTTGTGTCTTCCATGCCAGAACTCAGTGTATGTCCGACGACGTTCGCCGGCATGGTACATTACGGCGTATTCTGTCGCAAGCAGACCATCCCAAAAGGCACACGCTATGGTCCTTTCAAAGGCAAAGTGGTGAACACGAGCGAGATTAAATCCTTCGATGACAATAGCTTCATGTGGGAGGTATGGTTCGACTCGTGGCAGATAACACGTACGCTTAATGTATTGTCAGAATGTTTGCCTTGATTTGACATACAGGTGAGTTAAAACGTAAATAATCAACATGTCCATTTCCGTATATTAACAGTTTATTACTGATGCTACCGATGTGTCTTAACGTCATGGATATGTCTGTTTATGAAAGAATCATGAAATATTTGTTTCATCTACACAAACCATATCATTCAGATCTACAGCGTATTTATGTTTGTGTTCTTTGATGAATTGTTATTGTTCCGTATTTGATTATTTTACAATTTAATTATATTGGCTGATTGTAAAGTTTATTTTATTTAAAAAAAGTTGCAATCTCAAAACGTGTGTTTTATTTTAAACCTTGACTAAATAAAAATGGGATAGGTCGCCGTGGTGTAATGGATATGGTGTCCGCCTAGCGATCGGGAGGTCACGGGTTCGATCCCCATTGTCGGAGCGTTCTTTAGATCTCCCCCAAAGACACCAAGTACTGGTTCTAGTCCCAGGAAACGGACTCGAGAGCGTTTCAAATAAGTAGTAAGTACTTTATATGCAATCGAGCTTAAATAAATAGGTTTAAACTAAAAATGGGATAGTATACATGTGCCTACATTGCATTGATTACACGATCTTAGTTAAAACTAATTAAAGTATAATTTGTAGAATCGGTTACGATTAAATTATACCAAAAAGTGACTATTGTTCCTACATTTAAAGATCTTTAAAGACGGCAAGCTGAGTCATTTCGTGGACGGGCGTGGATCCATCGGGAACTGGATGTCGTACGTCAACTGTGCTCGTCACGTCGGGGAACAAAACCTAGTGGTTGTGCAGGAGGGAAATCAGATATTTTACGAGGTTCGCAATTTATCTGTAATCGCCTTAATGTTTATCACGGTAGACACATTCAGCATTAAACGTATGGGATGTATAAATCAATGGACTCACTTATTGTTTACCGCCTTGTGGTTCTTTTATAACATTGACCTGTGTTTGGCTTTAAAAGTCCCTAATCGTAAATATCCTGAAATTCTGATTGATCGTGCCAGAATAGTAATTGTTGTACAAATACTCTATATTCATATAAAGAAATAAGTCATCTTCGGAAATAATTTTTTAAAAAAGGACATAATATATGTGAAGGATTTATACATTTTGCATATATGTGTCGTGTTCTGAGAAAACTGGGCATAATGCATGTGCATAAATTGTCATCCCAGATAAGCCTGTGCAGTCCGAACAGGCTAATCAGGGACGACAATTTCCGCTTTTATGGTATTTATTATTTAAATGATGTCTCTGCTTAGCGAAAATCCAGTTTAGGCGGGAAAGTGTCGTCCCTGATTAGCCTGTGCGAAGTGCACAGGCTTATCTGGGATGACACTTTACGCACAAGCATTTTGCCCGGTTTTCTCACGACGCTCCATTTATTATTGATGTAGTCCTTAACTTCCTCACGTATTTCTTGAGTATGACACAATGTTCCAACGCACCACCATACACATTGTGAACTTTTTATTCAATAATGTAATGAGAATTTAGTTATTTTTATATAAGAAATAAAGCCCAAGGTTACAGCTGCAATTATTTTATTTGTACTTGAAAGTGTTTATATCATTTCATGTTCACGCCGTGTTCATACCGAAAGTATAAACATGGGAAGTGTGCGAACTGCCCAGGATAATCTGGGACGGTTCTTAACGTACAAACATTTTACCTTGTTTCAACCTGTGCAGTCCACAGTCCGCAGTTCTAATCTGGGACGACAATTTACGCACATGAATTGAGCCTTGTTTTCCCAGAGCGCGGCTCATACATTTATGTTGAAGGTGTGCCGAGACGTTCATCCGGGAACCGAAATTCTGGTGTGGTACGGGGATAGTTACCTGCAGTTTATGGGCATACCCGTCACCATGACATCCGCCGAGGATGAGGTAAAGGACAAAGATGCAGACAACAATGACGGTAAAACCGGTGGGATATGTTTATATCGTTGTATCTACCTTTTTAAATCGTTTTTTTATGTATCATTTTATAACCAACATGCTATTATAAGAATGTCTGAATGATTCAACCCAATTGCTCTTGCATGTTTAAGATAACGAACACGTGAATGATATGTAAAAAAAAATCTTGGCTATAGTAACATATACACAAAAACGATATCCAACCTCTTTATAAAAACTCACCAAAAATCATAAGAAAACCAATTTCATAAAATGCTAGTTCACTAAGAATTACACAATGTTAAAACAATTTACAAAATTGATCATCCTTTGTTTCAAAACTGTTAAATTATTCAAACTAATTAATAATTAAATCCTATTAAAGCAAATTGAAACGCTCTTGTTGTGATACAATGTAGGTCACCACGTGTTGAATTAGTGTGCAACTGGTAAAGAAATATTCCTACGCGACAATCTGCACAAATCTGTAAGGTATTTTAAGCAATTAAAGCGTTTTTATGTGCACGAGAAGCGTTTGCTTTCGTCTCGCGAAATGTTTATGTGTTGCTTGCCAAATGTCCTCGGCATACGGTAATAATGACTTCTTTCACTATTTAACGCCGAATGTGATATTCATGAAATGGACTTATCGGAAAGACGATCTCACATGGTCATCAAACAGATATCGTCTCAAGCCTTCACAAAGGCTGTCTAAGAAATGAATATAAAAACATTATAACTCATGGGATAGGTGATAATCTACCATATGCTGAAGACGTTTCCACATTCTTTAAGTCGTATTGGATTTCTTGTTATCATTGCATATAGTTATTTGCCTTGCTCTGAAAAAAACGGGGTTTAATACATGTACTTAAAACTGTCGTTTCAGACGAATACATTAGATTTTACTCAAATACATATTTTACTGCAATATCAGAGAATAGCCTATGCAGTCTGCACAGGCTATGCGGGGACGACAATTTCCTCTTTTGTGATCTTTATCGTTTAAAGCAAGTCTCTTCTTAGCGAAATTCCAGCTATGAAGGAAAGTGTCGTCTTTGATTAGTGCGACCGGCACAGGCTAATCTCTGGAACGATTCTTTACGCACGTGCAGTAAGCCAAGTTTTACCAGAGCGTGAATCAAATACCTTGTAGTTATGCCTTAAACCTCTTCTAGTGCTGCAACCGCAATGAGAATAAAATAGATTATAATATTTAAAACCGAATCATAAATACAAGCGTCATGCAGCTAAGCTTGTTTTGATGTAAAGGCTACCAACACAATTAGACGAAGTAAATCTCTGATTTTGTATCCAAAAAAAAGATTGTTGATGACAGCAAGTGACATACATGTCTTTATAATTGATTGAAGAGAATAAATTGTAAACAAATTATAGAAAACGAGTTTCCACATTCATTTGAAGATTTCATGATTGTGTGATTGATCAGCGTTTATGTCAATTTAAAATTAATCAACGAAGTAAAAAGACGGTCGTTATTTGCACCTGCAAAAAAAGACATCTATTTCACACTCTGAACATTTAATACGG
>VMBQ01006360.1:0-36246 GCA_007657795.1 Dreissena rostriformis | reverse complement strand
TTAACCCTTTGCATGCTGGGAAATTTGTCGTCTGCTAAAATGTTGTCTGCTAAATTTCTAAAATTAGCATTTTCTTTGATTTTTTTTCAAAGAATACTATCAGAATAGCAAACAGTTTGGATCCTGATGAGACGCCACGTTCTGTGGCGTCTCATCTGGATCCAAACTGTTTGCAAAGGCCTTCAAAATCCGGTTTCAGCGCTCAAAGGGTTAAGTGTCATCCCAGATAAGCCTGTGCAGTCCGCACAGACTTACCAGGGACGACACTTTCTGTCTGAACTGCATTTTCGCTAAGAAGAGACTTACTTTAAACAGAACAAATACTAAACAACGGAAGTTTTGTCCCTGATTTGCCTATGCGGGGTGCACAGGCTGATCTGAGATTACACTTAACGCACCTGCTTGGTCCAGTTTTCTCAGAATGTTGCTAATTTTGTAGAACCTTTTTAGTTTTCAATTTCAGATCGTTTGAGAAACGAGATCGTCTCCGGATTCACATTTTGCACGTGCACGAGAAGCATCGTCCCCACAAGTGTGGGGTATGCGACAAGAGCTTCAGTCAGTCCTCGAGTCTGAACAAGCACATGAGGGTATGCCGTATGCATGTCTTCTCTTTTGTAATAAAATAAATAATGTTACCGCTATATAATTGATATAATTGATATTCCAAAGTATTGAACGTAACAATTATAACTTATTAATATTGTGCATTTCGTTCTTACAATAAAACGCGAACACTGATGTTTTGTCCTGTTTTGTATAGGCAAGTGTTTTTTTTCACTTAGATAACAGATTTGCGGAAGTTAACCACAATTGTTTCTAGCGTTTATTTATTCGAATATATTCATCAGGTTCACAGCGGAGAAAGGCCCTACAAATGCGTCTACTGTAACAAGTCGTTTACGGCATCGAGTATTCTGAGGACTCACATCCGTCAACACTCCGGCGAGCGGCCTTTTAAGGTAAACGTTATTATTGTGTAGCACAATTTGACGATTTGTGTCGTGTTCTGAGAAAACTGGGCATTATGCATGTGCGTAAAGTGTCGTCCCAGATTAGCCTGTGCAGTCCGCACTGGCTAATCAGGGACGACACTTTCCGCTTTTTTGACATTTTTCGTTTAAATGAAGTCTCTTTTTAGCAAAAATCCAATTAAGGCGGGAAGTGTCGTCCCTGATTAGCCTTTGCTGTCTGCACAGGCTAATCTGGGACGACACTTTACGCACATGCATTATGTCCAGTTTTCTCAGAACACGACTCAAATAAGTGCATTTAACCAACGGAAATATTGATGTATTTTATTCAAAGCTGTTTATGCCATAATAATGAAGATACTAAATACGATTTCCTCAGGAGTTTTAAGGAAATAGTAAGTGCCATGTTTATACAAATAGCATCGATATATTTTGTAGATTAAAAGAGTCTCTCTCCTTATTCAATCAGACTGTTGCCATCATTAATACTGGGCTAGCTATTATCTTTAATTTAAAAAAAAAAACACGCCATAATACTAAACGGTTCAAAATACATGCATCTTAATATACATCTATACATCTCGTGTACCAATGAATATTGAGTTATATGTGTACTGTGTTTTACTTTCAATAAGAAACTTACTTCCGTTTTAGTGCAAATTTTGCGGGAAGGCTTTCGCATCGCACGCTGCCCACGATAGTCACGTGAGACGCACGCATGCGCAAGAGAAGATCAACACTTGCAAAGAATGTCACCAGCAGTTTACGCACGCTGTTGAACTGCAAATGCACATGCTTGTTCATGTGAGACCATGAATGTTTGGGGATTTTGTTAAATGCAGTGATATGACCGGTGTTTATTTATTAATGTGTAATTAAGTATGTGCTTTTTTCTCGCTTTCAATATTAAACAATTAAGACATTGTAGATGTTTTATAGTATTGCGTTGTCTGTATAATTTAATATACATATTTATCGATTGCTACACCTTGTTTTCGATGCAATATAGCAATTACACATATTTTATCTTAAACATTTGGCTACTTTTTGTGTGTAACGTTATTTTGCTGAAAAGACCTTGCAACGTCAAATGAAGTCACGCAATGTCAACAACTTTTCGGTTTTATCATGACCTTAACTTCGATGTTAATTTTCTTTTCTTCTTCTAAAGCATGTTATACAAAAGATCGGACAATCGTTGTCATGTTATACAATGATTTATTACACTCGTCCAGGAAATTTGATAGTAAGCTGAAATGATCTTGGTAAACAGATTCCTGAAATCGTTTAACCAAGTTCGCGTCAGATCCTAAATATGTAAAACTGTTGTTGAACCAGCAGAGGGGAAATATTATCATTATTATGAAAACAAGACAAATTAAACGCCAGAGATATTGTCAGGCAGAAATTCTTCTTTACCTCTAATACTATTGTGTTACCATTGCCTTTACAATACAAGACGAGATATAAAGCACATTATAGATGATAAAACAAGGATTAAAGCGATGGTCACCATTTTGGAAAAGTCTATGAGCAGCATTGGGGCTTTGAACGGTTTAATGGCTGACCTAACCTAAGTTGTAGCCCAGAATACTGCAATTTTATATTTATGGAAGGTTATATCATTTCCGAACATAAGAATTAAAGCGATTAAAACATGCACACAAACATTTGCAAACAACAACAAAAAACTAAATATACCGAAAAGAAACAATCAAAATATTTAAATTAAGAAAATAAATGAAAAGTTCCTGCCCAAGGCATGCAACGCATGAACATGTATTCAATACAAATAAGCAGATATACTAGACTATACAAAAGTTACATTGTAGTTTGCAGCGCTAAATAAAATATGACACCATTAATATATACTTATATAAAATAGTCACCGGAGAGAAAAAATATACCAATAACGAGGTTCTGGCCACGTGTTCACAAAATATTCTTACATCGTTTTTCAATGGCATTTGAAATTGCTTTTTTTGTTATTAAGTGTAAGCATACAAAAATCCGTGTCAACAAACTACCAAAGAATAAGTGGCGCTTTCATAACAAGCCATATTGTGTCAATGTCGTTCATTCAAAGTTAATTTCAGTACAGGAAAATTAAAATCGATTCCACTTAAAATCAGTTTTAAGTTATCAAATAAAATTGGTTTTCAATGTCAATGAAACGTTTTGTGAACACTGGGCCTGAATAAACGGCAGTCGACCAATTACATAATCAACGCGCCTTAAAATAACAACATAATACGTATACTTATAAAATGCAGATTTGTAAAGTTTCGATGCATTCTGGTCAGAACAAACTACGGCTCCTCCTACGGCTAGTCGATGGTGGATGATATTCATCGAATTACAAGTTCAGAGCCTGAACTGTCACAAAATCAATTCGTGGTGGCATATGCGGTGTCCTTGGAGATGCATAAAGCTTTAAGCGCGTAAGATGAGCAATAACGTGTTATGAGAGATTGTCTGACTTTTCTCAAGAGTGAATTGGTGGGATTTGCTTTAGACGACTAAATACACTGGTAATCGATTTGTACATAGTTGGGTACGCCACATTCTTATTGTGCAAACCTTTTCTCATTTAGTTTGAACAGACATACCTTATCAGGTTGCTGACAATATTGTACTTGATTTTTCAAATTAAATTGGTCTTACATTATATTGGAAATGTTTCGAAAACTTGGTACGTTCCAGTCTTGAGTAACACATGAAATTTCAGAGTTCCAAATATGAGAGTAACAAGGAAGATTTTCGATACAATACACTATCTTCTGGGAAATTTGTTGTGGTTTTTGTTCTCTCGAGGATCGAGCAAAAGATGCAAGTCAGCGAAGATATTTTCACGAATAGGCGACATAAATACAGCCCAGATCAAAAACATAGAAAACACAATGTCATGTCAGTATATGAACCCGTAAGAACCATGTGACCTCCTTAGTATTTTACCCACAACAAGTTTGCATGTTTACTACTCTCAGAATTTACGTCTCGTCTGCTTTGATCGACTTCCTTCACTCTAACAATGTCGCCTGTTTTCTCACGCTTTCATCTATAAGTAAGCATGCATAAGTATTATGGAATTCGATCGCAGAATATCGAATCATTAGAGCGTCTTCAAACTGTTCTGCCCGATTTAAGTATTCAGCCATTTTAATTATTGATGGTACAGTTAAATTACGCGTAGCGTAATGGACTGTTACATGTTTGATACACGCAACATTAGATTTTCGAACACAATTAACGCTTTGTATTAGAACGCCACAACCGCGAACACTTATACTGAATAAGAGACTTTGTTATCAACGCTCCAACGGTTATGTTTTGCCCACTTTATATATTCACTGCTCTAAATGTATTTGCTATTACCACATACATGCGCATATAATTATGTGTTTTATGTTTATACTCATTTGAGAATAAGTTGTATATGCATAATTCAAAATAACGAGTGTGTTATGTTCTGTTATAATACCACAAAAGGCTTGTTTCGAGCGTTCTTCTGTTTATAGCCAAGTGTACTCGACTCGACTGGATCTTTGATTAGGACACGGGCATATACTCACGAAACAAATATACTCATCTCAGACCTTAATGGACNACTAAGAATACGCTTTGAAATTGGAAAAATCTAGGCTTTAAGCTCCAATAATACACAAAACGTAAAAAAAAATATTATTAGATATTAACAATAAGCTTCCGAATATGTGTATTAAGTAACTAATTATATATTCCCAAGCTTAAACGTGGTGAAAACACAAGAATGAAGGGTACGTAAACAATGGGTACGTAAACAATGAGTACGAATCATAGAAATCGAGCATGGTCACATTTACAGAAGAAAAATGACATTATTATTATTTACTTTGTATAGAACAACACATTAATAACAATAAAATCTTAACTTACAGTAGAAAAAATGTCTTAGCATAAGTAGATTATCAATTTTGAAGATTACTAGCGTGAGGCGCATTGTTTCGAGTAACCACGACAAGATTCCAAGAAAACAAAAGTAAAGGCTACATTTCACCAGATTTAAAAAACAACCGCGTTCCAATACACTCACCACCTGAAATCGAATATATCAGACAAAATGAAATTTAAGATAAAATATTGGAACACAATGGAAGGTTTTAACAATGAACCACAATATTCATGATATTTTCAATAATAATAGCCTAAGGTGAATTTATGCCAAGCACGTAATCATATTCATATGTCTCAAAAACCAGAAGATATACTATTATCTTTCATAAACTGAAAATAAAGTTCAAAAAACATCTTGTAGAAATGAAAACATACTACACAGTAAAGCATAAGACCTAAAATGTAATACACATAGAGAAGTTACATGAAACTGGACAAAGCACTCAAGATGATGTTCATATCAAGTTAATAATTGCTTAAGCATGTTCACACCAATTCGCGCACATCCTTGGAATAAAACTGTAGTTCAGTCAATCAAGTTAATAATTGCTTAAGCATGTTCACACCAATTCGCACACATCCTTGGAATAAAACTGTAGTTCAGTCAATCAACCTGATGAGCTCAGTAATTGGTCTGACGAAGTTCGAAGTCTTCCCATCCTGCACGACACGCACCTCCACAGACCGGATCTTGCCGTCTTCGCTAGGAAAGATGCTTTCAATCACACCCATTGGCCAACGATTCCGATGCAACTCATGATCTCTAAGGATAACGACATCCCCAGCTCGCACATTTTCTTCCTCCAGCTGCCATTTCTGTCTTTTCTGTAAGTACTGTAAGTAACCTTGTTTCCAACATTTCCAGAACGTGTTTGACAAAACCTGCACATACTTCCATTGAGAAGAGTATATCTCTTTTAAACTCTCTGTGGTGACCAGTCCGCTAAGCTGACACGGTTTCTGCGTAAGAAGTAAAGCAGGAGTCATGACTTCTGGTACTTCTGGGTCGTAGGATATCTGGGCCACAGGTCGTGAGTTGATTATAGCACAGACTTCATTCATGAGTGTAGAGAGTACATCGTGTGCTAATGCTCTACCATGGTTTCCAAGTAGCATAGAGTCCAAAACTCTTCTTGCAATACCTTTTAGACGTTCCCATGAACCTCCCATATGTGACGCATGAGGAGGGTTGAATCTCCAAATTATCTTGTTGTCTTTTAGATGCGTGACCATAGGATCCTTTTCAACACATATGGCTTGGGCACCAAGGTCATCAAGTGCGCCAATAAAGTTGGTTCCTCTGTCCGACCGGATTTCCTGGATTGGACCTCTAAGCGCAACAAATCTACGAAGAGAGTTAATGAAGGCAGACCTGCTCATGTCTTCTACCAATTCGATATGAACAGCCCTTGTGAACTGACACGAGTATAGTATAGCCCACCTCTTACTTTCAGCTTGTCCACCTAGTGTCTTGCGGGTTGTCACGTGCCACGGACCGAACACATCAACACCAACACATGTAAAGGGCACTGTGGGCGTGACTCTGTCTGCTGGGAGTTCGGACATTTGCTGTTGTTGGAACTTTCCGAGAAGTTTCCGACAAGTGACGCAAGCGTGTATTATAGAAGAAACTCATCTTTGCCCCCCAATGACCCAATATCCATGGCTGCGAATAGAGGCTTCTGTTATCGTTCTTCCCTGGTGTTGAACCTTTTCATGAAAGTGTCGCGACGTGACATTTCCTTGGGAGTATTATAGGGTGCTTAAGTGTGTTTTCCACGGGTGACCTTCTGATCCGACCGCCTACACGAAGAATCCTATCCTCGTCCAGAAAGGGTGTGAGCTGAATGATTTTACTATTTGACAGTACCTTCTCTCCACATTTTAGGGACGACAGCTCTTCTTCAAACGCTGCTCTTTGGGTCGACTTGATAACAAACTACTCAGCTTCTTGGAGCTCTTCTATGCTATCGACAGCGACAATGTCATCCTTTTTGTGTGATCGACATACTCTTTTAAGAATGCAGATAATCTTTACAAGAGATTTCCAAGTTGAAAATCGTTCAAACCTTGAGGCTAAGTTTTCTTTAACCTTGGTAGCTTTCACATTCAAAGAGCGACGGATTTCACAGTCATTCTCTTCATCCACTAGCTCGAATGCTGTATTGTCGTTGTTGTAACTAGAGTCCCTTTGATTCGACAGGGTTGTTCCAAGGATCCATATACTTCTTGTCAGCTCATTGGGAGAAGTCAAAGGTCTGGTACCCAAG
Source organism: Dreissena rostriformis (assembly GCA_007657795.1). Lineage (NCBI taxonomy): Eukaryota > Metazoa > Mollusca > Bivalvia > Myida > Dreissenidae > Dreissena > Dreissena rostriformis. The sequence goes on along the minus strand of VMBQ01006360.1, from coordinate 29,069 downwards.
TCTGCTGGATTGTTTTGCGTGGCCACATACTGCCACTGCTGTGGGCTAGATCGTTTGAGGACAATGTCAACTATGTTGGCAACATATGTGTGGAAGCGACGATTCCGATTATGAATGTATCCAAAAACGACTCTACTGTCTGTGTGGTACAAGAAATTCTCCAAGGAAATACTCAATTGGTCTGCAATTACGTTTGCTAATTCTGTAGCAAGAACAGCGGCGCACAGTTCTAGTCTAGGAATAGTGGTGCCCCCAGCTGGAGTCAGTTTGGATTTACCCATGATGAAACCAACTTCTTCCTTTGAACCAAATAAGGCTCTCATATATGCGACTGCAGAGATTGCCTTTTCGGATGCATCAGAGAACACATCTACCTTAAATTAATCTGAGTAGCTCAAATCGTTTAGTAAGAACATTCTTCGAATGCGAATTCCTTCAGTAGATTTAAGTAACTCCTTCCAAAGTTCCCACTTTTTCTCAAGATGATCAGGCAACCTTTCATCCCATATGCCTGAACCATGAGCTGTGATCTCACGAGCAAGAATTTTACCTTGAATAGTAATTGGGCTTAGAAATCCAAGCGGGTCAAAAATGCTGCTAACAGCAGAGATTACACCGCGCTTGGTGAACGGCTTATCAGGTATGTTGAGGTTGAAACTAAACAGATCTTTACTGATATTCCAGGACAAACCAAGACTGGCCTGAATGGGAAGGTCATCGGCAAATATATCCAGCGACGACACACTTTTTGCTCTGTCTTCTGCTGGGAAGGCGGCCATCACTTCAATTGAGTTCGAAACTATGTTTTGAAGTTTAATGTTTGCGGTCTTCAATGCTCGTTGTGTCATTCCTATCAACCTGATAGCTTGTTCTGGGGTATTGCAGGAAGTCAATCCGTCATCAACATAGAAGTCGTTTTCAACAAACCTCTTAACTTCTGGTTCAGCATCTTCTACAGTCTTACGAAGACCATACGTAGCTACAGAGGGAGAGGGAGTGTTTCCAAAACATGTACTGTCATGCGATACTCAATCAGTGGTTTAGATGGATCATTAGACTCATACCAAAAGAACCTCAGGCAGTTTCTATGAGTCTCCTCAACCAAAAAACAGTAAAACCTCTGTTGGATGTCACACATGGCGGCAACTGAATTGCGCCTGAATCTCAGCAGAACTCCAAGCAAGTTGTTGGTGAAGTTTGGACCAGACAGAAGCACTGCATTCAAAGAGCTGCTATTGAAAACCACTGAAGAGTCGAAAACATCTCTGATTTTGTCAGGTTTCCGTGGATGGTACACGCCAAAAAGGGGTAAATACCAGGTTTCTGTCCCCTGTGGTAATGCAGGAGCCTTTTCAGCTGCACCCGATTTGAAGATCTGATCCATAAACTCGACCATGTGGCGCTGTTTTGTAAGATTCTTCTTAAGAAAATTGTCGAGAAGCTGAGCCCTTTTGTACACCTGGATCCTGTTATTCGGCAATCGTGGCCTTGGTTCCACGAATGGAAGTGGGGCTTTCCAATGTCCTCTGCCATCCTTCTTCATACTTTCATTCATAATCTTTAGGAAATCAATATCTTCCCGTGATAAACCGATTTTGTCATCTTCGCTTGTTGTTCTAAACACATGCTTGCAAAGACTTTCATCCAACAAGCCATGATCAAGTTGTTCTTTAAGAGCGAGATCACTTTTGCATGGGGCAAACAATGAAGGACGACCATTTGTAACATGAGTCTTGAAAGTGTTTATGGAAGCAGGTTGGTGAACTTTGCCTAGGCACACTTCGCCCACAATAACCCATCCTAAGTGGAGACGCTGCGCAAATGGTTCACCCTTCCGCCCAACCACCTGTTCCTTAACAAGATGTGCTTCGAGCGTATCCCTTCCAATGATCAAACCAATTTCAGCCTTTTCTACCAAAGGTGGTATACAACTAGTGAGACCATTGAGATGAGAGTAATAATGAGTTATTTCTGGTGTGGGAATTTCAGATCGATCATTTGGAATGTCACATTCGACGACGTTGTTCAATGTCAGTTCACTATTACCATCGGCAGATCTTATGTACATCTCTGGAACAATGCGTGCACTGATGACCGTACTTCCACCACAGGAGTTTAGTGTGTACCTTTGCACCGGTCCAGTCACTCCAAGTTCGTCTAAAAGAGCTGGACTAGCTAAAGTTCTGTTACTTTGATCATCATGCATGGCATAGACAAACACTTGCTGGTCTGGTTTGATATGCACCTTAACAAGCATAGTCTTGGAACAGGAGCGCACACTGAAGTCACCACATAATGACGTGCATAACGCTGAAATTTTACTTGACTGATCAGCTGTCATCTCTCCACTATTATGCTGTGTTTTAGCGATGTTGAACTTCTTACTTCGCAATGCATGGCCGTAGCGTGCGATCTATCCTGACAAATGTTGCATATAACAACTTTCTGGCATCTGCGAAATGAATGCTCATNCGCGCATAACAATGCAGACCTGTTTGTTACTTCTGGCACTGCGTTGTACCAATACACAATGGATGGACGGTTAGTAAAGAAGTTATACGAAGATAGTTCTGCACCCACCAAAGGTAACGTACGTACGAGTGCATTGTACTATTGCGAGTTTCAGATATGCACATTGTTATTCTTATTTACATTGGGTATGTATGAACTTTACATGTGAAGACCTTAATAAGGATATGATTTGTGCGTTGATTTTATTAATACGGACAAACACATGGTGTAGGTTAATATTCTGTAAGTGTTAGAATAACGTACATTTAAACATACACTAATGTCAGGTTCCGAGATGTTATTTAAATTAATGTCAAAGCGTTTGAAAGATATTCAATTTTTCAAAATTACTGAAGTGTGACAAAGTGATTTATTTACGTTATTTACAACAAACTTAGCCCATCACACTTCATCACATCAGGCCCCACTTAATCAAAATATGTAAGAAAAACTGTGTTAAGTCGGTAATTGATTAAAGTCGTATTTCTCTTTCAACGTTGATTGTGTTGCTTAAAATAATTTAATATTGTTTATTTAACGTAAATTTTCATTTATTAGTTGAAAGATTTAACGATAAAATGTTTGCTAATTTGTATTGCTGTCGAAATAGGTGAACATACGCTTATCGTATTAAAAAAATATTCCGGAAGTCAGGGCAAGATTGTGAATGTTGTGTTGCTCGTTTAGTTGTAGGTGTTGGATTGAGTCCTGATGGGAAGAGGATATATGTCAGTGACATTACTAATGGAAAGCTCTGTACACTGACCAGGGATGGAGCAGTCACTGCCAGACTCGATGATCCTGCATTCATACATCAGTATGTCACGAGTATGATACACGTGGCAGCCACAGGACAGGTGTTTGTCTCTGGTAAGCAATCCATAAGTCAAGTTGACACGGACGGCAAGAATGTTCTCAAAACCACAACAACTGATATATCCTACACTGGATCTGTCCACTTCAATGAAGCTACACAAAAGTTGCTCGTTGGATTTTGGAACAACGACAACATCATTGAGTTCAAAACAAAAACAATTCTTACTTCTTAATAGACACATGAAAATATAGGAAGTAATTATAAGCATTACATCCTTTATACCATAAGTCATATATAAATCGAATTTTGATTGCACGGATTTTTCAGAGCTTTTTTATTTTAAAACAAAATCTTTGTATTCTTTTTCTAATTTTATATGAACGGAATTCACGTATTGCTTGTAATTTACTTTCGCTGGACGGTTGCGATGTTATTTTATGTTTGTTTTGTCAGTATCGAAGTATATAGACTTAGAATGCGTGATGTATTATGTACGCATTCCATATATTTTTTGCATATTTTCATTTGAAATGTGTCATGGTTATTGATACAGTCACATTTGGTACCATCAGTCTAGATCAAAACACGGTAACAATGTTCATTGTGAGTTTGTGCTGTGAGCGACAAATACGTCTATTGTACACTCACTGACTTTTATAAAGTGGAAATTTTATGAATATATGTTTACATTTGTGTACATAAGATAACGATATTTTCATTTTACATATATATAATAAGGGAGACAGACGTTATTTTGTAATATAATTTTTTATGGTAGTCAGTCAACGTATTTTTTTACTATAGCCTTAGTTGTGTAGACTTTGATGCATATATTGCGTATACAATATTTAACACCATATTATATTCAAATTGAAAACATTTGTCAAATTAAAACAAACATTATAAGTTTTAATTGTAACCGAATACGTAAAGAATGTTCATTCAATTAGTAACTGTGAAATAAAGAACGATTGCATACGAACTATTTCGAATAAGAAGTTTATGACATGTGTGTGTATTTTATGTATTTCTCCATGAAAAGTATTTACATATTAAGGTCGACTTTAATCTGATTTGAAAGATCGTAAACAAAAGTTATGCCCATGATAATACACGTCTGCATAAACAAACTTTTATATACCACGTAAAAACAGATTGGTGTTTACTTTGTTCATATACTTACTGTTGCCTCGTCATCTGTCCGTTACTGATGTCGTTTATATTCAGATGTTAAACATGAAGTTTAATGTTTCTAGTTCTCGTTAGATTATCATATTGATATAGTATATAGTTGTTAGAAATTTTACACATTAAGTTAGACTAAGCCTTCATAAACTTCTATCTTTATTATGTTTTGTGTATTTCTATATTCGACATAAAATGACCGTATGTTAAGAGTATCCTTTTTGTGTAATTTCGAATAGATTAACAACATCCTAAACGCGAAAACAAAAGTATGCAAAAGCTAAATGAATCACGCAATTATACAGGGTCTCCACGTGTGTTTACTTAAGTTAATATTTAATTATATTCATATTCTCCGTTTGCTGATAAACACTCCGGTATATTTTTGTCCACATACGTGAATAAATAAATGAGAAAATAAAGGTTAAACCTTTAAATGTGTTTGTCTCCAAAAAGTGAAAATGGTAGCTAGAGCACTATAGCAATTAAGCGACGAAGTGAAGTCACGCAATGTCAACAACTTTTCGGTTTTATCCTACCCTAAACTTCAATGTTAAGTTATCTTTTTATAAAGCATGTAACAAAAAAAGATCTGACACTCGTTTTCATGTTAAACCATGAATTTATTAAACTCGTTAATGAACTTTGATAGTAAGCTGAAATCGCTTGGTAAACAGATTCCTGAAATCGTTAATAAAATTCGCGTCAGATCGTTAAAATGTAAAACTGTTTTTGCATCAGCAGAGGGGAAATATTATCATTTATATAAATACCAGAACAATAAAACGCCAGAGATAGCGTCGGGCAGAAATTCTTCTTAACCTCTGATAATATTTTATAACCATAAAGTCTATGGTGGTGGGTATTCATCAAATTACAAGTTCAGAGCCTGAAATGTCACAATATCAATTCGCGGTGGCACATGGGGTGTCCTTGGAGATGCATAACGCTTTAAGCGCGTTAGATGAGCAATAACGTGTTATGCTTCACTATTCTCAAGAGTGAATTGGTGGGATTTGCTTAAGACGACTAAAAACCTGTTCAATTTGTTAAATTTGGTACGCAACGTTCTTATTGTGCAAATCTTTTCTCATTAAGAAAGGACTTATCAGATCGCTGACAAAATGATAAGTGAATTTCAAGTTAAATTAGTTTTGAATTATATAGTCAATATTTCGAAAAATTGTTAGTTACACACTTTGAGTAACACATGAAATTTCGGAGTTTCCATTATGTGAGTAGCAAGGAAGATTTTCAATACAAACACAGTATCTTTTGGGCATTTGTTGTGGTTTTTATTCTCTAGAAGATCGATCAAAAGATGCAAGTCAGCGAAGATATTTTCACGAATAGGCGAAATAAATACAGCCCAGATCAAACGCATAGAAAACACAATGTCATGGAAATATATGAACGCGTAAGAACCATGGAACCTCCTTAATATTTTACCAACAACAAGTTTACATGTTTACTACTGTCATAATTTACGTCTCGTCTGCTTTGATCGACTTTGTTTACTCTAACCATGTCGCCTGTTTTCTCACGCTTTCATCTGTAAGTAAGCATGCATAAGTATAACGGAATTCGATAGCAGAATATCGAATAATCAGAGCGTCTTCAAACTGTTCTGCCCGGTTTAAGTATTCAGTCATTTTAATTATTGATGGTACAGTTAAATAACGCGTAGCTTAATGGACTGTTACATGTTTGATACACGCAACATAAGATTGTCGAACACACTTAAAGCTTCGTATTAGAACGCCACAACCGTGAACACTTATACTGAATAAGAGACTGTGTTATCAACGCTCCAACGGTTATGTTTTGCCCACTTTATATATTCACTGGTTAAAATGTATTTGCTATAACCACATACATGCGCATATAAATATGTGTTTTATGTTTATACTCATTTGAGAATAAGTTGTATATGAATAAATCAAAATAACGATTGTGTTATGTTCTGTTCTAATACCACAAAACGCTTGTTTCAAGCGTTCTTCTGTCGATAGCCAAGTGTAACTCGAATGTATCTTTGATAAGGACACGGGCATAGACTCACGAAAACGTATATACTCATCTTAGACTTATGGACATATATTCTGCTGTTATTAATATTACATGATACGTTCTGTTATAAAACATTATAATCCAAAGATAGCTCGATATCACGGATAGGAAAGTTTACAAAAAGAGATGCTAAACACGATCACTCAGCAACACCGTTCAAATATACAACAACCGGTTTAAACCCCCTAAAGATTTGCATCGAACGTTCCATGGTGTTGACCTCAGCTCTAATAATTGTTTGTTGCATTAAAATCTCTTTTGTATCGTGTTCTGACCTGTATTACATATGCTATTGGTAATTTGCCTGAAATAAAAGACTAGTGGACACGAATATTTCTCCTTATAATGTCTCAGGATTTTCATTGTTTCAATTAAAGCATCGTTCTTTGAAAACTTGGCTTAATGCATGTTCTTTGCGTAAAGCGTCGGCCGAGATGAGCCTGTGCAGGTAATCAGGGACGACACTCTCCGCCTTAACTGGATAAATGCTAAGAAGAGAATTCCCTTACACGAAAAATTCTATAAAAGCAAAAAGTTTCGTCAATGATTAGCCTGTGCGGACTTCACAAGCGAATCTGGGACGACACTTAACGCACATGCATTAAGTCCCGTTTTCCCAGACCAGAGAGATGTTCATTTGTTTATCCGCTTCCCCACGCAGTAAAACTCCCAAAGGTATACTGGAATCAGTTTCGGACCTACCAGTCATAAAACGTCACAATAAAATGAAATGGTGTGAGTAATAACACATAACATTAGGATTTATGCAAAACCAAAAACTACTCGCAATAAAGATGCAGGTTTACGTTTGCGATCATCTATCATTCCGTAACAAGCTTCTTAGAAATCGACAGTTATAAAAGGATTGTGTCGCAATTGCATTCGATTCCAGGGAGTAGCTCGGACCTTAAGCGTGTTAGATGCGCAATTAATGAGTTATCAGAAATTGCCGTATTGCCCTCGAGAGAAATACGTGAAAGAACGCCTTGGTGTGACACAGGAGGGTCACGCATCCTGGGTATTAGTTAAGCTTATTTCTGACATAAGCTGTCAGTGCTTATATACGTATGATTCAATCCATGAGGTCGCCCAAAATTGCTGTAAAACCCTTAAAACACCCCCGGAAATCCGATATGCTGTGAAAACCAGGATTTTTCTAACAGACATGATAATACCTCCTTTGCATATACCAAAAGATATTTTAATTGAAGAATGCCTTTAAACAATTATAGAACTGGATTTACTTACCCTACCGAAATTCCGCAAAATTTATCGCCAATTTGTCCTAGCACGTCCAACTTTTCACAGCATATCGGGTTTCCGGGGGTGTAAAATATACACTTTTTTTCGGCGTAATGGTCTAACTCAGGTTTTGACCTGTATTGACCTTTATTGACAGTAAATGAAATATTGGGAAATTTTCCGGCATTTCGCCCGAATGCTGGAATTTTCGCTTTTTGTTAAAAAATTCATTAACTTTGCATGCAACAGAAAACTTTCTGTCTGGTCTTTAACAAGGGTTAAATTATCATGTGAAAAACTGCTTGAAAATCTTGTTGTGTAGTACAGCTTAAAAAATGTACAATGTTGAGAAATCCCCAGTATGTTTTGGAGATTTGTTTATTCGACACATGTACACAATTCCAGTTCTGAAACTTGGATCAGTGTCGGTAAACGATTTGTGATAACATGAACATAATGAATGCACTATTGTAAAGTTGTCAAAACCGGACAATAATTGAGTTTTAAAGCCAGTTTGCAAAAACATGTGTATAGGTCTTCTCAGAAATGTAGTAAATGTAAAACATTCATTTAAAAAAATAAAATTCAGATGTGAAACAAGGCAAAAAATGACGGCGATACCTATTGCTGATGTATCATATTGATCCGAAGATAGATTCAAAATGCTGTAACCCAATTGTCCTAAACCTTTTCATGTATTGAAACTTTATTTAACCACTTATGAAATTAAATACTGATCACATTTCATGCCTTTATATATGTTACTATGTTTTGAACATGTATGCGCATGTACTGTGTGTCTATTGTATATTGAATAAACCAAAACCATATCATATTGATCCGACACCACTGTCATATACAAGTATTTGTCGAACGGTTCAACAATTTTTAATCAATATTTGGAATGCTCCAGTTTTCTGGTGGACAGGGCCACTGACAAACAGAGTGACACACAACATCTTCATCTCCAAGCTTGTTTTCACAAATGCCAGTCTTCGGTTGGCCTTCACATTGAAGGAGCACGGTATCCAATAAGAGTGTCAACTACGTTCGTCTTCATTTAAATGTATGCGGATATAATTCGCGTAATATTGTTCAGAAAAAAAATCCGCGACATTAGTCATTTTTTTAGTGTAAACATTTTAAATCATTATAGCTTTTGAATCCACCTAATACAACTTAAATTTAAGTAGCTATATGGATTGCTCGTAAAATCATACCTAAAGAAGTTGTTCTCTGTTCATTGAACGAATGTTCATGAANCGCACTAGGTCGTATGAAAGCCAGAGGACGATCAGCGAAGATATTGACAAAAAAAACCTACCTGGTGCGGCTATTATCCCTCGTCAAACGCCTACTGACGTTGACTTTTGGGGTCACGTTACAGTGTTTGTTCATTCACAGTGTATAAGGAACACTGATTGTTTATTTGTTAACTTTATTTTACGAAACAGATTACGAAATATTGGTTGATTTTGAGCGTTATAAGGACTTCAAATAAAGGATTAGTGTAACCACTGAATGACGAATACAGTAATCCGAATATATTAGCACTGTCAACGTCTATATTTTGAATAGACAATTCGTCGCCCGCATGTAGATTGATGATAACGCTCTGGCTTCCTTGTGCAAACTTATCGTCCTTCGATCCTGCATACATGCGCATTACGGGACTTACGTTACGGACCAAAGCTGTGTGTACTTCTGCATTATATCTGAACGACAAAGCAGTTGACGTGATTATATAGAGTCCAGTTTAAGGGGCAATGAACACACCGAGTTGCGGGTGATATCCTCCACCTGCATTTGTGAGGATTGTTTCGAAGAGTACGTTCTGGTTAATACCCATATGTTCCTGAGGGGCTGTTTTAATGGCGGAGAATGCAATCGGCTGCTGAGCCATAGCGCGTGGTTTGTCTTGTGATCCTAGAACTGTAGTTTTAATTCAGATTACTTACTGGTAAAGGGACTGTCAACCACGAATGACAAAAATTGATAAGTTTTCATATTTTCAGTATATTCGGTAATAAATTGTACTTGGTGTGTCTAACAGGTAACTACAAGTTAACTATACATAACGCAAGTAGATTGATCATCCTCGTTACGTGGTAAACTCAGGAATGCAAATTGTGCATGCGTAGTGAATTGGTTATATATTATATATAACATGATCAATCTACTTGCGTTATTTATAGTGTGTTTATCTTTATTTCACCTTTTTTCGCGATGTACTTTCGATTTCACATCGCGAAATTGTATTACCGAATATACTGAAAACATGAACTTTTTTAAAGTAATGTAATATACCAGTCGTGATATTTTAATCAATATAAACTAATAATTGTAAAAAATACGATATTTTAGAACTTTTCTTTTTTCATCATTCGTGGTTGACAGTCCCTTTAATGATAATATACCAGTATGAATGTGATCAGAATGGACACAACAAATCGACGTTACATTAAGCAAAAGCTATTAAGCAATGGCGTTAAATTTAACAACTCTTTTGCTATTAACGTTCTGTGTAAAATAATAACACGTTTGAATAAGATACAAATTTCTAAGATTACCCATTCGTTTCAGTTTGGAATTTTCATTTTCAAGTGCAGTCAGTCTGTCCGACAAAGCTTTAAATTCCGCATCGGTTACTGCCTTCACCGCCACTAATCCCAAGCACACTACCAACGCTGTTATGATCCCCTTCATACTTCCACATATCGTCCAAGGCTTACATCTCTTTTTATACAAGAATACCATCACGCGTTGACTCTGGTTTCTGGACGAGTTGAAGGCAGATAAGGGACGGTTTTATTACCGATATATTTGGCCTGGCTGCATCTACGTGAAAGTGTGACGTACTAACAGGGCTGCAAGATAATAAAACAATCTCCAGTAATTTACACTTACAATTTCTTTACTACATTAAACTCTCAATTTTTACTATTTCAGAGTACATGGTTTTCTGTCAGACAATTTCTTGTATTTTTCCTAAGTCGGATGTTCTTTGCTGAAACAACTTACTTTCTGTTTCAAGAGCAGCGATCTTTAATAAGGAAAATGCTTCTAGCACAAACAGCGTAGGGATTGGCGTAAATGTGGCGTGCTCTGAGAAAACTGGGCAAAATGCTTGTGCGTAAATTGTCATCCCAGATTAGCCTGTGCAGTCCGCACAGGCTAATCAGGGACGACAATTTCCGCTTTTATGTAATTTTTCGTTTAATGATGTCTCTTCTTAGCGAAAATCCAGTTTAGGCGGAAAGTGTCGTCCCGGATTAGCCTGTGCGGACTGCACAGGCTAATCTGGGATGACACTTTACGCACAAGCATTTTGCCCAGTTTTCTCAGAAAACGCCACAAATCATCATTGGGACAGCTTCAATATAAAGACAAACATACAAAACAAGAACTATCGAAACTGACAACATAGTATGTATTTTAGTAATGAACTTGTGCTTTGAGGATGTAAAACTACTGACATAATTTGAACATGAACGGCCAGACCGATCTCTTTTTCCAGTTCCATTAACATATCTAAAGCCACTTGCATTATTTATAACCACAAAATTAACTTTACCATACTTTAATTGGGCGGACAAATATTTTGACGTACATGTATAAAGAGAACATTAAATGTATACATATAGTGCTTCACAACAAATGTAATTACATACAGCCTTGCGAGCAGTTTGCGTGAGAGCCTGTGTAATGATATATTATATGCAAATGACTAATTGGAAAGTCATCATAAGTTGTTTACTTTTTATATGTGGTCTTTTTATAAAGACGTTTGCTCGATTCAACAATGGACGCATCAAACAACAACTTTTAGAAGTATAATAACTTAATTGTGAACACAACATTAAGTACACGAACATTATCTCGGCCATGTTTAAAAGAAAAGTCTGGCTTCTCTGGTTGCGACGTCCATTGTTCCCGTGAGCATGATTTCGGCTTACTTATTGCACATTATTTTACATATACAACATACTGAACATTCTTATTCTATTCTTTTATTATCATTTGTTATACACGTGATGGACTCATGCTTTTAGGAAACTGTCTTGACGATGTTAGTCTGAATTTGGCGTATGACCTTAACTTATCTCTCCGATCAAAAGCACCGAATATTTGGTATACTTTATAATAGTATTGTTACATGTATTACATTGAATAATATCTGACATAAAAGTAAAAAATTAAAATGAAATAAATTGTCAAATTATGTATCTTGAATAACCGCTTTTACTATAACAAAACGACACGAAATTCCGCATCGGGTAGACCTTTTCTCTCCCCGAAACCACCCAAAGAGCGGCGCGAATATCTCGAAGCCTTTTACTTGTAGTAGTAGCAGTTGCAGTATAGGTTGTTTTAGTAGTGGTTATATTTTTGTGGTGTTTTTGTTGGAGCAGCAGTGCATCAATGTGAGCACCGAAATGATGGCGATTATAATGTTAGTTTTGAAGCAACCGCAACTCAAACAATACTCTATTCATGTTGGAAACGCATGTTATTAATAAGTAAGTGCTAGGTCCACAGTTCAGGTTTTTACGTTTAGTTTCGGTTTCGATTTAAAAAACATAGCACTGCTTAAATTATTCCTATTAATTTGTTCGTTGGGTGTAATCGTTATTAGAATTACTATCATTATTTTAACCACAGTCTTTACCAACCATTAATACAAAAAAAGTATCATGTCTTCTTCTTCATTGTATATCACTTTAGCACATCTTGCTCATGGTGTGTTTTTGTAACCGTTTTTCTTGAATTATACGTCGTGCGTCATCAATATTTCCCATGAAAACACTCCAATGTAAGCATTTTTTGGCCAATCTTTATGAGTAAAGAGAATATATCGACTGAGTTTGAAATAAGGTCACGATGGATCAAAATCTAGTTCACTATTTCTATTGCCAAACCCAGTGATCAGTAATTGCTCAAACATTCATTTGGGGATCAAGTTAGCGCCTTTGGGCCTTGTGACTTATTGTTCAGTATATTGATCATCGTCAGGTTTCTTTTTTGGTGTATCATTATTGATTATATACCGCTCAAAGGTCATATCTGTTCAAACAGACACAATTCCAACGAGAAGTTTAGAAGGAGATGTCGTTTCATGTCTTTTTGTAATTGAGATATAAATAGATTTTAAGATCGACGCACACGTGTGTACTATTTACAATCGGTATGTTAGTAAGTCTATCGAAATAGCATGAGAAACGCATATTGTTCTAAAGTGACCTCATTACATGCTTTATTCAACTCTCCCGAATTATTCTGGTATTTATTGAATGCGCATGTTTTAGCGCTCATATCGACAGCCACATGTTTTATATTTACAATTTGTTTGTGTACATCTTCGTCTTCTTTTTTATTTATGTTTTTTATAACATCATACAAAATAATACTCACTTCGCTGCGACAGGAGAACAAATAAACGCGTAAAGTTGTGTGTAACCACGACTACTATGCATAATTCATGCAGTTTAAAATACGCATATTCGATAAATCCGGCAATTTCCGTTTTTATTTTCTGTCGGTTTCGCAGGCAATATTTGTTTATCTTACTTTAAAGGAATACGTTTCTGTAAAGAAAACAAGTAACAATAATAAGAACTACAAAACAATTACACGAGGACATAAGCCCCATGGATTCCTGTTGTTGTCAAAGTATGGCTTTAAGAAAACTAAAATTGTTGATGATAGCCAACCTGTGTCAGTGTCAAACGAGGCACCAGACGTGCATCAGGAAGGATTTCAGTTTATTGAATGATAACATATTTTTAATGAACAATGCCAGCCTCAAATGAACGCTGGAACGGAACATTTGACCATTTTTTTTAAATGCATATGACAAATAGTTAAATTTGTTTGACTTATTACAATGCAATCAATATAAAAATCTAGGTGTCCAATTTATATATTTTATGGCACGAATGCTCCCAATTGCAGGTTCTTTCGCGCTAATATTTGCCAATTTTGCAGGTACCGATACTTTTCCCAATTACGCAACGAAAATCGCTGTCATGGGTCCCATTTCTAATTTTGTTTACCGCTCTAGGATGTTCTCTGCGAGCCAAATTTTGAACTAGCTTTAGCAAATATTTATAGTTAGTGAATGCAACATAATCGCAATCGTTCAACGTATACAAATAAGTGCAGCATACGTGTTCTCATTGTATTGTAATTTTTAAATGTTTGAACATAACTATATAAACAATTCATTTCTGATATATTCCGGCTTGACCAAATGGAAGAAGAACCTGATACGATCAACAGGATGTTCGATTGTCTGCCGCATGTGCCGGTATTGCCTCTGGAAACAGGCAAAAAGAAAAAGGTTTGTGTGTTGCGATGTTTACATGAAAACATGGTTTACTTTCTTGCAAGACAGCCGATTATTTTCCCATTTATTGAATAAATGACAACATGTAACCACTTTATAAGTTCCGCAACACATTATTGACGAAGCCGATATTCTGTAACAATTACGTTCCGAAGTATTTTTAATTGTCGACTTGAAAATGATGTCCAAATAAGGCATTTGGAATTGTTATGTTTTAATGACACAAATGAAACGAGCATACAATATATGCGGAATATATATAAACATAATTTTTAATGATTTGATTGGTAAGCATAGGTTACAATACCACATTTTTTGTAATATGTATAGTACGGGAAATTATGTTTCTTGAAGGTACGTGTTCCCAGTTCGATACGTAACCCTGGTGTTAGACGAGTTCATATCAATCCGGATCCATCGAGGCGGTCGAACAAAAGACGGTCTCAACATCTTGTCCCAAACGTGCTGGTAACAAGCGAAAGTGATTTTTTTCAATAATAATATTAATAAATCATCTCAATTATAAATCCTTTTAAATCCACTTATTAATGCGTGAATAAATGTTTTGTTTGTACGTAAAACGAGTTCTTGTCCCTACACTTATAATAACTTGAGTGGTCTTAGTTATTTTTAAGAAGACGTCTTAATGCTCGTATCAGTATGTGTTTTCAAAAATGTATTAGTCTGATGATTGTGAATACACTTAGGTATGTATTAAACAATCAATTAAATATTTACAATTCCGTATAGATCTTGATTGTGGAACTCTTAACTAAATTAATTAAAGAGCTTACGTTTAACAACCAGCAAACACATGTAAGGGGTGTTGCGGCAGTTTATTTAACCGATGATATATTTATAGCAACACCGATGCTATTCTCACAACCCAATNATTTTTCATATAATATTAGTATGTATTACTCAAATATAAATTTTGAGCAAAAGTTATTAGATGGAAAAAAATCAGCAAAACTGCAGCAACACCCCTTAAACTAAAAAAAAGATTTTCAAAAATAAATGTCCACCTTCACCATGATTCGAACCGTGCTCGTCCGAATAAATAGTCTTAAACATAAACCTCTCAGTCATACTGTCGAATAAGTAATTTAGTTTATGAAAGTTGTGCTCACGAAGCCACTTTTTTCAAAGCAAATAGCAGAAATACTCCAGAGTGTTTTATCGTTTCGTGTTTGTAGCACACTATAATTTCATAATTCCAAATGATGCCTAATTATGTCAGTAATCTTTGTATTTGCTCCATGCGCACTGTTCTTGCTTCTTTCTGATTATGTGAAAGAAAGTTAAAACATCGTTAATTCGTCAATTCGTGAAAAGGCCCTGGAAATCGCGCTTAGTTATACAGAGGTATGCATTCCGTTGTGTGAATTCCGGATAAACTGGTAAGAGTTCGTATAATACAACCATTTTCGTTTTGTTCAAAATAAATACAAAACATATAAATGACACTAAACTTATAGATGCCTGTATCTAGGTTTTGGATTATCACATATGAATAATGTAGAAATATTATTATAACACTGATAATGATTTATAAGTTATGCAAACAAATGTGCTGATTTATAGTTATACATCCAGATTCCAGAGCACTTCCTAGCATTGTCTGTCTGGTTATCGGACGTACTGGACAATATTGGAGCCGGAAAAAGCACTTTAATGGGTCGGAGAGAAACATACTTGCAGAGAGAGCTCCAAATGACTTTCACAGGACTATTAAAGGGATACAACGTTGAATGTTTTCATTTCGGGAGTCTATCAGAAGGCACCATACCTCCCGGTCTCAATTCTTATTTTGATTTGCTACTTATTAACAGCACGGTGAACATCATGAAAGACTGGAGAGACTGGGAGGCTGGGATTGGTTACTTTCTGATGCTTCGTGACGACATCAATCAACCGCAACAGTACTTGCTGCAGGTCATTAACAGATAAACACCTGAAGCGGTTACCAGTATTGACGGTTACACGCGTGTAAGAAAAGATTCTTGGCAAGTTCTTTTCAGCTCAGAACGATGGAAACAGGAAGATGAGCAAATACATTCATATCTAGGGGAGACAACCCAAAATGTACAATCTGTGAGTTTTATTTTCAACTGGGATATGGTAGCGGCATTTCACGTCAGCAAACCTCTTCCTGAAATACAACACTGGATAGACAGATGCAGAGGTAGACCCTGGCCGCCTGACCAATTACTGGAAACTGCACGGGAAGCTCCTTCTTTTTTTGTACCTGCCGGTCATCCGTGCAGCGATTCCAAGCGCGAAGAATGGCGACTGTCTCCGAACCTCATAAAACGAATGTTGATGTTTAGTTTCAATATGACACAACTTAGATGTTTCATAGTTCAAAAATTAATAAAAACATCCTTATTTAATAAAATGGTTGGAGATTGTTTCACAAGTTTTCATTCAACTCAACTCAACTCAATTTATTCAACAAGAGCACCGTCGAGCGGATTTCAACGCTCGTCTGTGGGTGCTTGGATTTTTTGACCTTTGACCTTGAAGGATGACATTGACCTTGACCTTTCACCACTCAAAATGTGCAACTCCATGAGATACACATGCATGCCAAATATCAAGTTGCTATCTTCAATAATGCAAAAGTTATGGCCAATGTTAAAGTTTTCGGACGACGCCGACTACGACTACGACGACGACGACGCGGCAGACGAGAGGGCTATGACAATACCTCGGGTTGTCTTCGAAAACAGCCGAGCTTATAATAAGGCCTCCGGCCCATAATATATAGGCAACAATAGAAAATCATTTACATCCCTCGATCAAACATTGCATAGAATAGAACATAAGTATAAACATAGTCAACAAAAGTTAATCATTTACATCTCTAACAAAAAATTTAGTGAACATAGAATAGAACATAAGTATAAACAAAGGCAACAATAGACAAGGGACAAAATTGTCACAAAACTAGGTTTTCAATTTGTAAAAAAGTATTATAAAGGGAGGTAACTCAAAATGTACATTGTCACTGATTGTCTCTAATTAGCCCCCTTGTTTCAAATTCAATAAAATTCAATCTATTTTCTCATAGTGTGGCCTTAACCTTGGATATATCGACACCATATCAAAATGATTTGGTGAGAATAAGTACAGACATTACATAGAATAGAACCTGAGTAAAAACATAGGTAACAAATAAAAAATCATTCACATTTTGCTTAGAAATGATTTGGTGAACATAAGTACAACAATAGAAAATCATAACATTCCTCGGTCAATATGTTGCTTAGAAATGAAATTTGTGAACATAAGTACAGACACTGCGAATAGTTCTTTCACATTTAGAGCTCATTAACTAATAAAATTCATTCAGTTCTAATCCTCTGTCATACAAGTTAAAAAGATTGCGTTGAATATCACTATACCTTATACAATGGAAGAATGCATGGAATTCACAGTCAAGAAATGAAATATTATTATCGTTTAAACAATGTTTACAAATTCTTTGTTCTCGGTCAATATTCATGTGTCTACCTATTTCTATTCTTAGTTTATGATTGGAACATTTAAATTTTGAAGATGATTTATTATAAATACACGGCATATGCATAACTAAATACCTTCTAACATTTAGAAGAGATTTAAAATGTTTATAATTATAACATCTACTGGAATCATTAATATCACTATGCCAATTTTAGGTATTGCAGTCTAGACGTCTTTTTTTAAAGATAAAAATAAATACATCAATATTTCCAATTTCCTGAGAGATCCAGGCATACCAAAACCATGCTCGTATAACAATGTTTTAACCTTTGTAGCCCAATTACATCTTCCACAGTCATCATGTGATTTTAACATAATAAAACACTGGCGTGGGTATCTGTTGTTTGACATTATTAGAAACTTACACCAATATTTTATGCAATTAATTATATAAAATACACAAAGAAAAAAAACAGAGTAAAACAATGATGTTCTACACCATAGAGAGAACACACCATGCTCTGTGGAAGGAACATAACCTCATGTTTCTGCTTGTTCTATGTTTGCAAGCATTAAGGAAATGGCTGCGATTGGGAAGCTTCCCTCATTATATCATCAAAGGAGTGAATTTGTTTGATGGGAAACTGTCCATGGTGCAACAGAGCCGCCTTTTATAGTACGTGGACTACTTAATAAAGAACGATTTACAAGATTTGGTTTATATAGATATAGATAATTTAGGAAAAAAGTTACAAGCGTGTAGTATACGGCGAATCAGACAGGCTGGAGAGGGAGAACTCGGACCTGTATGCCTACGTTACAGTATCAGTTTATTGCTGCAGTACGAGAGCTTGGAAAGATTGCTTGTCCTCTTTAGAGTTATACCATGTAGGATAAACACTTCTAATAAAACAACATCCCAGCAAGATATAAAAAAAATCAATTACGCTTTGTTGTTGAATACTTTAAAAATGACAAATTTAAAACCATTGCATTAACATTTATTAATCACCTGTACGCATTATACAATTCAATTAAATCGTCTCAGTTTATACGACTACGAAACTCTGCTTTCAGTGAAATTATAAAGCATTTCCAATATTTGTAAGGCACTGATGTAGCTTCTAGTCGCTTAAAGTTAGCTTCTACTTTATATTGTTTTGGACATCATCACGCTGCAATTAGAGTGCTGGAGGACGTTGAGCAGAGGTATCATGGCAATGTCAAGGCTGTGTGTTGTTTTAGAAGAATAGAAGGACAAAGTGATATCCAGGGTTTTGCTAACATTATATCAGATAACTGTGACATCATATTAATTGAACAGCTATTCGCATTCTGTGTCAACTTTGTTCGACAAGAAGCGTATTGCGCCTCATACATATTGTGGTTTGAAATGAGTCGCGGTATGACTGACGAAGAAGTTGCACATAGACAGTACGTTAATAAACAATGGTAGGACTGTGCCGAGGTTGATGCTCGTCCGTTTCTCCGCTATCTACAGTACCTCACGTATGGTGGACTCGGTGAACGTGACAAACAGCAACATGCATTTGGACTACTCGAGTCTTATATATCTGATCTAAGAAATATGCTCAACATGTATCACGCTGAGACATCGCTCAATATGCTTGGTCATTGCTATGAAATGGAAGGAGACTATGAAGGTGCGTTACATTACTATTTGAGGTCGTTGAGTTATTACGGTACAAATAATGCGGCTAACTGGCATGCACAGTGGTTGCAGCGCCTAACAACTAATTACGAATGAAAATAAAAACATGTTAATGTGCAAAATGAGCTAAAGAAGCTTTTATTAAGATTCACACTGGGTTATCAGTTAGTTGTCTAAGTTTAACATGTTTATTGTTTGTAATAGTAAGCAGTATATTTAGCAAGCACATACCAAGTGCATGATTATTATAAAATATTAACATCTTACACGTTATTCTTATGTGTTAACATTATAATTGGAATAGATATATTAGCTGATTGACATAGGTAGCGTACAAAGAAGCAGAATAGTCGAGCGCGCTGTCGTGGGGCAGCTCTTGTTTAAATGCTAATCAATCGAATATTTAACTTCATTAACGTGTTTAGGTCATTTGTATGTTTGTATAAGCAGTCGAAATCGAAAGTAGAAACTAACTTAAAATGCAAAAGCAGACCTTTTTTTGTATATAAGTTCATGTTAGAATGATTTTTTTTTTCGTATTTTTGCAATTATTCGACCAATAATACTCAATTTGTCGATCGTTGTTAACGTTAATACTTTTATTAGCGAGTTCAAATGTAGACTTGTTGATAATTTTAAACAGGAGTGGTATGGTAAAATGAATACCAGTTCTGTATTAGATATGTATAAAAAAAATAAAACCTCTTTAGAATATGAAGAATATTTAGACTTACTTCCTAGACGTTTGCGCCTATTTTTTGTTAGAATAAGAGTGTCTGCACACCCGTTGCGAATCCAAACTGGCAGATACGCTCAGAATAACATACCACGAAATGAACGTTATTGTTTATGTTGTAATGAATCTGATTTAGAAGATGAATACCATTTTATATGTATATGCCGCTGCTTCACTGATTTAAGAAAAAGATATATAAGACATATATTTTATATCAACCCATCTATGTATAAATTCCACAGTTTATTAGTTTCATGTGACAAAACAGTTATTTCTAATGTTTGTAAATATATCAAAGAAGCTTTTGTTTTAAGAAATACGTTTCTTAATAATGTTGTTTAATTAATTTCAGTACCGCCTTGACAGAACCTTTGTGTTCTTTCAATTGATTGTGATTATTTGTATTTGTATTCTTACATTACTATTTCTATGTTATGTAATGTTATGTTGTTACACCTATTTACGTGACAGAAAACATGTGTATATATAAGTATGAAGACGATGAACTTTTGTATAAGTCTGAATAAACTGTCTGTCTGTCTGTCTGTCTGTCTGTCTGTCTGTCNAGACGATGTACTTTTGTATAAGTCTGAATAAACTGTCTGTCTGTCTGTCTGTCTGTCTAAAGGCGCCAAGTATTGGATCCACCAAAAGAAACGAACACGTGTGTGCCTCTATTTGTCAATATACCTCGGGCAAACTAAAACACCTTTGAATACAAATAATAGGTTAAGTAAAACATTATACGTGTTGATCAGCACTTCCGTTTATTATAAAGAAACGATAGTTTACTTAAAGAAAATCAATTTTTCCATATTCCTTGCGAGCTTAATTGTTGCGCGTTTGGGGTCACGGAAATACAACAACTGTTAGTGAATAAAGTCAATAAACATTTATTTATCTACTAGTATATACATTGACGAGAAAACGATAACGCACTAAAGCAATCATATCCGAANTTATTATAACAAAGGACAAAGAAACAGATAACAAAGAAAATGTAAGTAAAACACGTAAAATAATTCAGAAAGAATACAACACAAGCAATAATGCATGTATCAACTCAATAGGATTTCTTCAATGAAAATATGCAAAAAGACATTTATAGCGTTTCCTTATGTCTTCAATGTTAATGTAAAAGCAGGCCTTTTTAAATGATCATTCTTAAAAAAAGCAAATAAAACACTATTTTTTTCCGAGAAAGGTCATTGTCATTTTTGTTGATCCTCGTGAAACATGTGCATGAACATACCAAAAACAAATTTGGAAAACGAGTCAAGCATGTAAAATATGCTAATATAGTGTAATGTTAGCGAGTAATACAAAAACACAACGGCAATAGATTTAGCGTGTGCACGTGGGCTGTACGCCAGACCAGCCACCGGTCGACGTGCACGTGCGCTCGAGATTCCCCGAGCTCGTGTAACCCGGGTTACAGATGTACGTCACTACGGAGCCCGGATAGACGCCGCCAAACGTCTTTGTGGCGTCTCTGATGTCATCGGGATCCGAGCAGGTGATAACTGCAATTGTAAAAAAAAAATATTGGTTGTACATCGATATAATGTAAATCCGGCGTCAACAGTCATGTAGTTTGGTGTTCGTGCAGTCACATTATATGCTAACTTGATGACGTTTCCATTTCCGATGAATAAGACATCTCATATACAACCTTCCTGATAGAAAGTTTATTGATATATATTAATATGTTTTTATAGAAAGGGAAGTAACTGAAATAATAAAACTCTGAGTATGATGCATATTTCCGAGAAAGGTCATTATCATTTGGGTCATGGGTGCTGCGGTAGTTGAGTGGTAACATCTTGTCTACCATTCCAGAGGCCGTGGGTTCAATCCCTGGCCGGGTCGCTGGAAATTTCAGAAATGCTTCAAGTGTTTCCCACCCAACTAGAGATGTACTGGTATGAAATCCAGGTAATTCTCGCGTGTATCGGTGCTTTACACGGAGCACGTAAAAGAGCCAAGGGATCTATTCGCAAAGAGCTAGGGTATCGCACCCGGATTCCTTGTATCTCAATTCTGTTTCTTCTGCTTGCTGTCTCTTCAGAAAAAATAACAAAGGACCCCATTGGAAATAAGTGCTTGCACTTTTATGTGTTATCCTTGACTGCAAGGTAAAAGAAATACACATATGATTAGTCTCCCGTGTTAATTTGAACACGGTTCATAAACATTAAGCGAATCATATATCAAGAGAAATATGATATTATGATATTAATATATATATATTCAAAATTAAAACACTTTTTTTAACATAAGTAAACGGCCAATCAAATAAATACTAAAGAAAGCTATAAATTACAAAGTACTTCCGTATTGATATGAAATAAATGATGGAAACCAAATGTTCATTTTTACTGTCATAAACATAGTGACTGTTAATGCATTATACCAATAACCACACTTACTGAATCGCTGGCCAATCGTGACACCTGTGACGTCGCTTTCAGTTGTTCCAATGCTGTACCCTCCACAACCACCGTGATGGATCTCATAATGTGGCGAAAACATGGCCTCCGGAAGTGAGTCGCTGACCGGAACCAGAGTCGCCCGATAATACCAAGCATACATCAGGGCATTTTTTTCCGCCACTATTTGATGTGTAACCGGCTTTGTTGGTATTGAACAGCACCGCGAAGTAGCTGTTGAGATTGCCGTCGCAGTTGGTGAACGTGGCCTCATTGCCGTTAACCTTCCAGCCCTGTACGCTTTGATAATTGTTGTAAGACAGAGGTACAAATCCAGCGAAGACGTATGGACCCATGGCGGTGTTGACTACGCCTTTATAGCCGTCATGCTTGTTGAATTGAACGGAGACTGGTAACGTATTAAAGGCAGCGATTTGTTGAATTGTCGCCTCATANGCGAATCATATATCAAGAGAAATATGATATTATGATATTAATATAAATATATTCAAAATTAAAACACTTTTTATAACATAAGTAAACGGCAAATCAAATAAATACTAACGAAACCTATAAATTACAAAGTACTTCCGTATTGATATGAAATAAATGATGAAAACCAAATGGTCATGTTTACTGTTATACACATATTGACTTTCAATACATGATACCAATATTCACACTTACTGAATCGCTGACCAATAGTGACACCTGTGACGTCGCTTTCGGTTTTTCTGATGCTGTACCCTCCACAACCGCCGTGATGGATCTCATAATCCGGCGAAAACATGGCCTCCGGAAGTGAGTCGCTGTACGGAACCAGAGTCGCCAGATCATACCAAGCGTACATCAGGGTATTTCTCCAGCCTGTATATGATGTGTAATCGGCTTTCTTTGCATTGAACAGCACCGCGAAGTAGCTGTTGGGAGTGCCGTCGCAGTTGATGAACCTGACCTCATTGCCGTTAACCTTCCAGCCCTGTACGCTTTGCTTAAAGTTGTGAGACACAGGTACAAATCCAGCGAAGACGTATGGACCCATGGCGGTGTTTACAACGCCTTTATAGCCGTCATGCTTGTTGAATTGAACGGAGACTGGTAACGTATTAAAGGCAGCGATCTGATGAATTGTCGTCTCATACTGGCTGCCATTCTTACGTCTGTGGATGACCTTGACAAGGCTGCTATTCTCAGACAGGGACGCCATGTTCAGATCCACGTTGCTCGGGATCGAGGGTGAAATGTAGACGTATCCGTCGCCGTTGCCATAGTTACAGTAAATGTGAAAGTTCCTTCCTCCGCGGTTGATTTGGTACATCCCGCTGATCAGTTTCCCCGAAGCATTTTGTTGCAAGGTCACACAGTTCTGGACTGTAACATAGTGTATTGGTTTAAAGGTCCTTTGTCTAGGCAACATAAACAGTTTGACGGTAACCTTATATTTTTGGTCATAAATCTTCTAATTCTGGCAAACACATCCTAGAAATTATCAACTCACCATCTGTCAATCAAACTAACTGATCAGCCAATCACATACCACTTAATCGCCGCAATTTTATCAGAGAAACAAATAGTGTCGTGGTATTGAGTGTAGCATTATAATTATGTTGGAAATTTACGTTAGCGGGGCGATCAATTATTTTGCTACCGGTTCTTTAATAATTGTTTACAGAAAAATACACTATTATGAATAATGCTTTGCATAGATCAGCATAAAGGACCCACACTTTTGACATACAGTTTTGATGGGTTCTACACATTTCTTTTTCATTTCCATAATAAGACAAAAGCTGTGAAAAAAGATCATTTAAACAATGACGTTATTACAAAATAATAATGAAATCAACAACAGGATAGATAAAATAACATTTTAAAGTTTTACCAGTCATTTATTATGATTTTTTTTTCAATTGTGCAAATAAACCTGAGCCAAGCAATGATCTCTTACAAATGAACCACTACCGACCTTGACATTTAGGTTGGTTCCCAGTCCACCCACCACTTTCGTCAGACGTACGCACAGCGTCGCCGGAGACCATGGTGTATCCCGGCTCACACGTAAACGTCACGTAGTTGCCGGGACCCAAGTCTGAGTACGACATTGACGCATACGGAACGGGTTTGGGGTTTTCACATGTTATCTCTGAAAAACGGATACACTCGATTCTTAAGTGTACCGCTGAAAGTCAGTTGATGTTTCATATTGTCACTTATTTACAGTGAGTACTCGCTTACAATAGGAAACTGTGACTTTATTTGCAATATATCATACAGATTGTTCCTCTTCTACCACACTTTACTTGATTCAGGGAGAATGCTGCACAGTTTATTGAAGTTTGATAACGTTGTAATATTTAAATAACTTTGCTTTATGCAATCCACGCTATATATTTTTTTTAATAATGGTTGACACTTATTACTTATCAAATATATAGAAACATGACCTATTATATATTAAGCAATAGTACAATAAATATTTTTTTAAATAAAAAAGTTTTTAAAAGTATTATGTTTAATAAGTGCACAGGTTAAAANCAGGTCGAGGCATTGGAGGCCTGAATGTCCCTGCACTCTTGCCCTCGATATTCATCCTCACCTGGTCAGGCAGGGGCTGATTGCGGGCAAGTAGCTTGTACATCATGATCTGGGCCTGAAGCTGGTGTAGCTGAGAGGGCATAAAGTTCGCGTTCCTCATTGGCTGATTTGGTGGCATGTTGCTGGACATCATGCCAGGACCGGGAGCTCCCATAGGTGCCCCACCAGGNATCAATGTAATAGTCGAATAGTTTGCACATGAAAGGGTTTGTAATAAATTATTTTCATAATAATGATTGACAATAATAACTTATCAAAATATAGAAACACGACCTATCATATATTAAGCAATAGTACAGTATATATTTTTAAAAATCATTCAGTTTTTGAAGTAATATGTCCTATAAGTTCGCAGGTTAAAACATCGGAAGCGAACGATTGCATTCGAAAACCAGATAATGTGACAAGAAAAATTAGGGCAATACTGTGTTATTCCCGATTTGAGGTGAAGTAGTTTTGCATGTGCAAACTATATTGGAAAATCCTAAAAAGCAATATTACAATTTATCGCATCGACCAAAAAATACATTGCTCCTTGAATACAATGAAACAAACATGCATATAGAACTAACGCTTAATACACTGCGGCTTCGGATTCCAGTTTCCGTCAATGCATGTCTTAATACTGGCTCCAGATTTTTCGATATAATCAGGATTGCAGGTGACCTGTTTACGTGCCCCATTGTTGTTCATGTTGCCTAGTAAACTTCCGTTGGTGACGTTAAGGCGCGGGCATTCTTTTGAAATATGATAAAAGTCTAAATCAAAATTTACATAACTCACATATGCCGTCAGAGTTAACGTTGGTTTTATGTATCCAATAATATGTATAAAAGTACGCATATTTTTAAATGGGCGAATCGTTAAACAATTGGAACTTTTGAAAACATTTTTCACACATTTATCCATCTACTTACATACCAAATGAAATTTATTATTACGTTAGTCTTCTAGTATAAGCTTAAAACTGTACTGGTATGCTAAAACAATGTCAATATCTACCTACCGGGTTTGATACATAGCTTATTGTCCATGTCGCATGCGACATACTGCTCGGGACATGTCGTATTTGCCAGTGTCGAGCACTGGAGTCTTAGTTCGACGAACTTTAAAGTAAAACAGAAAGCAAAATAAGAGTCAGAATAATGAAAGCTGTTATACTCTCCAAGTTATACATGAATACATCATTTAATTAATGTTTGTTGGCACTTTGAAATTGCAGGGAAAAAATATCATGTTTGTTTCGCTTCTTTTTTATTTCCAACACATAATGTAAACAAACTTATAAGTAGGCTGTATTTCTTTCAAATTTATTTCACATTTATTATCTTAATTTAAATAATCTGTGCTGTCATACAGTATTTGTAAATCAGATATTATTAAACTCAGCAGTTAGAACCTCATTCGTAATTCTATACTGTCTCTGAATATGCGCGCATATTTCAATATCTTAGAAATCCTTGATTGTATTTGAAAGTAAATTCGTTGTTCTGGCTATGAATTGCATATGTCAGAAGAGGAATTCGGTTTGATTTATCATGCCAAACCCACGCCATGTTTTACGTGCAACATCATCATCTGATAATTGATGAACAGTTTTTTTTATAAAATAAAATTGAACGAACAAACATCAACATTAAAGGCATTTATTATAAAAGTGACAATTCATTGTATTTAAAAACAAAAAATAGCTTTGCTAAAATGACTGCACGATTGTAAACAAAACAAACTATATATCATAAACACAAAGAGAAACGTATTTTAAAACTGAATATGAAAATGTAATATGTTATCTAAATTGTCATTTGCAATGGCGCGTTAGCATAACAGATGTCTAGATTTATTGTGCGCCTGCTAAAACATAAAGTTGTTGTGTATATGATTTGTGAATATTAGTAGTAATTATAAATGTCTGTTCAATACAATTTCTTGAAAATTGCTGATGCGGTATAACCTGACAATAAGCGCATGTCCTCCCTATAACCATACGGCATATACATTGTCACCCTATTCATAAGTTCCCGAGATCTTGCGCGGAAACGTATTGTTTTCATATAACGTTTTATTGTTATGGTTTGCGCCCTGTCTGTCTGTCAGTCCGTCACACTTTTCTGGATCCTGCAATAACTTTAAAAGTTCTTCATACTTTTTCATGAAACTTGAAACATGGATAGANATTATTAATCGTCTGTACAAAACAATTTCTGAAAAATTGCTGATGCGGTATAACCTGACAATAAGCGCATGTCCTCCCTATAAATATACGGCATACAAATTGTCATCCTATTGATAAGTTTACGACCTTGCATGGAAACGTATTGTTTTCATAAAAACGTTTAATTATTAAACTAAATGACAATACATCCCACAGTAGTCGTTTGATCGCGGAACGAATTGACATGGTGCGCATATCAATTATATAGTGCAATAACCATCTCAAAACTCATTGGCGCGGAAAGATCTGATACTATTCGCATGCCCACTATGTAGGGTCATAAAGATTCATCATATTCGGATCATAAGTTTATGTGATCTAAAACAGACGCATATTATTTTCAAAATGTCATATTAAGTATCAAAACTAAAAAACTCCTTAAACAAATAACGGATCGAAACAACGAGAAAAAATGCGCATGAACACTTAATAGGGATGCTTCATATAAAGTCGAAACATTAATGTCCGAGATCAGACGCAGAAAGAAATAATTATTGATAAAACTTCAAAGAATTCCTTAAAAAAGAACGGGACGAACGACCTGACAATATACGCATGTCCATAAAAGAAGCAAATTGCTTATAAGGTTTCATTTAATTCCAATCATTAGTTCCTGAGATTTCGTGCGGAAAAGATTAAATCAATTCGAAAATATATTAATCATAACCAAATGGTAATAACGCCCAAAAAATAATAGGTCCGAAGCGATCGGATTATATGCGCTTGTCTTCCCTTTCGCGGTGCTGAATATCACGTTCACTCAAATTCGGATGATAAGTGTCTGAGATTTCGCGCGGAATCGACAAGTTGACAGACGGCAGGACGGACGGACGGACGGACGGAAGCTCGGGCGGACATCAAGCGGGATGGAATTTTTATCAGGGAAATTTGCTTTAGATCCACGCACAATTTATCACATCAAAAGTGTAATTCGGACGGACGGATGGCGCAGCGACTTTAAAGGGACTTGTTCACGTTTTGGTAAATTGACAAAATTGAAAAAAAAAAAATGTTTTACATTTTCAAATTTTCGTTGAAGTTATGATATTTTCGAGGAAACAGTAATACTGCACATTTAATAGCTCTAAAATATCCGTTATATGCATCTTTTGACGATTAAAAAAACCATGAACATTATAAAGCGTTACAAACGCGAAGCGATTTAATAATTCCGAGAGTTCTGTTGTTATTGTTATATATTGTGACATTACGAGGATTGCACCAAGGGTCAGTGGTTCGAGCCCAAGTGCTTTGTTTTTCTTTAATTTTTAATTTATTCTTGTTTTGTACAGTCCCTATTTAGTTTAGATGTTAACATTCGTCAATTAAAACATTTAATGACAAACTTCAAAACATGCCAAAATCTGTGAACAAGTCACTTTAGGACTACCGGTATATGGGCTAATCATGTCACTGATACGGATTGTTAGGAAAACACAATTTATAGCCCATGGCTGAGTTTGAGATTTCAATAATATCAGAAATAAAATAAATGAATCAATAACAAATTATATTATTCAAAGCTGAACATTCCTGTGTAGTGTTCTAAGAGAATTTGTTTAAACGCAGATGCACTTATCACTTCCTACCTTTGCCGAAAAGTTGTCCTCATCCACATACTGACAATATCCAGCGGTTCCTGTTGTGTTTAGAACTATCAAACCAGTCTTTGTGAAGAGTTCACAAAGAGGATACTGACGTCTGAATATCAATGCTGCACACCAGGGTCGCAGTGCGCACATTTTCACACATTTGGTAATGGTAACGTCCGTTCCGACATACA
>VMBQ01006359.1:29457-56314 GCA_007657795.1 Dreissena rostriformis | reverse complement strand
TTAACATGTTCATGAACACAGCCATTTATGTGGACATCCGCAATCAGAAATTCTGACCATTAAAGCAACATGTATATGTATACTCAACATCATCAAACAATTGATCATGCAGTTGTCATAACGCAAAGAGTTGTCATTGCTTACATGCCATTTTGGAAAGAATTGCAACATACATTTGGTGATGCAACCCTTTTCAGTTCACGGTCTATCTGTTTTCAACTAAATATTTTCACACAAAACAATCAACCAACTGTTTGTACGCACAGAACAGATCACAAACAAATGATAATTAAACAATAGGTTCATATTTTTACAACCTCCACGTAAAACAGACAAAGACATATCGTCTACAATCTTCATTATGAAAACATAAAAGGCTCATGGACACAGCATGCTTGATGGAATAGAGTACATAGAATACTATCCCTAAGTTAGCATTGTGAAAAACAATACAAATCCTATTTTGACACAAAAACAGGAAGTTTATCCAAATCTTGATAATGTCAATCAGTGGTCAACTGTGTCGATAAGAACGCTGAGGATAATTTACAACATATAAAATAAAAAATAAAAAATTATCGTTCCAATGACTAAATAAGTTTAGTTTACGTTTAATTTCAATATTAAACTATTGTTTATCGCAAAAAAAAAGAGTTGAAAAAGTACACAAAACCGTAGTCAAAATTGAACGTCGTTTTACTCATAAAAGACCTCAGTGCCAAATATGTCAAAATCGCGTTTACATATGTATTATGTTTTAGTTCAGCAAAACTATAATCATATAGTTACGTGTACATGAGTGACAATTGTGAAAACAGCAATACGGGATTTGTTAAGGCATCAATTATTATGTTTAGCTAGGCTGGGAACAAACAATATGTGTGCGAGAATGAGGCACACGTTCATCGAAACAAGGCATGTTGAACTATTTTGGCTAAATTTATATAACGCAATATCGCTTAGTTATTGAAAGTATGGAGAACGCCAAAAGTACACGTTTTTAGTGTTTAATAATGATGTCCTCAAGTGTCATTATTAATGCACACACGTCTACACATAACCAGTTTGAAGTTGTGTATTCAATACATTAAGTCCATTAAGAGCATTTCGTGCGAAATCGAGCATTACCGAAATCTATATCGAAATTCCAACAAGACATCCTTACAAAGTCATATTGGTTAAAAACAAAAAAAACATATACCAATTAACTCATTTTACAAAAAAAGAAAACTTGGACAAGGAAGAATAAAACTTAAAATCAAATTTGTTCTTCACCAACTAAAACTTCCTTAAAGTTTAAAAAAACTTGCATCATGTTTTTAGACGCATGCGCACTGAAGTTTACAGGCATGCGCACCAAAGGAAGAATGCTCGGTGTATTTAAAACGACGTGTGATACCTGGCATTGACAGTTGCTGGACTACTATCAAAAAATAAATATGGTTGAAACAAATACCTTAGTTTTGACAGGAGTGCTTGTCGTTCTGCTCTATGGTAATTTATTATATGTTACTAATTTGCAAAATATGTTTCATTGTTATTGTATTCCATTAAAGGTTCTGATGTATCGATTTTTCTTTTTAACGCATATTGATTTTCTTTTTGAAAATGAAATGTTTTAAACATATAACTCCTCAATAACCGATACTTTTATTTACTAGCTATTCAAATTCGTTATATATATTGTTTAAATATTGATCAGTGAATTGATATTTAGTTATAACAATAGTCTCAGGTTAAGATTTAATTATCTGGAATTATTTTAAAGGAATGTTTAAAAATATTGAACATTAAACGACNAAATACCTTAGTTTTGACAGGAGTGCTTGTCGTTCTGCTCTGTGGTAATTCATTATATGTTACTAATTTGCAAAATATGTTTCATTGTTATTGTATTCCATTACAGGTTCTGATGTATCGATATTGTTTTTTAATGCATATTGATTTTCTTTTTGAAAATGAAATGTTTAAAACATATATCTCCTTAATAACCGATACTTTTATTTACTAGCTATTTAATTTCGTCATATATATTGTTTGAATATTGATCAGTGAAATGATATTTAGTTATTCCGATAGTCTCAGGTTAAGATTTAATTATCTGAAATTATTTTATAGGAATGTTCAAAAATATTGAACATTAAACGACATATATATTTCACGTTGTTTCGTGTTGGCATGTTTATGGGTTTGAAGGCCAAAAATCAGCTATAGAGACACATGTGTACATGTAAATATTCTAAGCGAATTTCATATAACTCACCGGCCATCGTTTGTTTCAGCTTCAAATGTGGATGCAGCCTTCAAATGTTACCAATGTGCCGGTGACAAATGTTCGGACACATTCTCTAAAAGTATGTACGTTATGAGTCTTATTTGAACAATTTTATTACACATTTATAGCAGCAACCGCTGTGTTTAAACGATATTGTCACTTGTTTGAGGAAATATTGAATCAGACATGTATATATTTTCAACTATCTCGGTACAATTTTTAATTACACTGGCAATTTCGCCATGAACCAAGGGCATTTAATTGGTTTATCATTAAAAGCATTACACTTACTAATGTATAATTGTAGAAAAT
Source organism: Dreissena rostriformis (assembly GCA_007657795.1). Classification (NCBI taxonomy): domain Eukaryota; kingdom Metazoa; phylum Mollusca; class Bivalvia; order Myida; family Dreissenidae; genus Dreissena; species Dreissena rostriformis. The sequence continues at coordinate 53,727 of VMBQ01006359.1, read as the reverse complement.
ATTGTATTTAACCCAAATTACAATGCCAGCTCTTTGATTCCTTTATAGGTTCAATATTGAATTATTCTGCTGAGGTATGGGGCGCCACTAAATCTAAAGAAATAGAGCGTATACACCTCAAGTTTTGTAAAATTGTTTTAAATGTCAGAATGAGTACTTGTAACGCTGGTGTATATGGTGATTTAGGAAGGTACCCGTTATTTAGAATAGTTAAGTATTGGTGTAAATTGTTAAATACTGGTAATATTAGAATTCTTACTAAAAAAAGAAATACTCTGAAATGGAAAAACTTAGGTTTGGTAAACCGAATCAGTTTTGGAGTTATTTTTAAAAGAAAAAGAAATCTGTTNACATTTACAGGACGCAGCGCGGTCTTCATGGACGTGGCCTAGTGTGACGGGGGCTTTACAGGCGTGATAACAATATGTTTTCCTGTACAAATTTGTTACTGCTGATTTAACGGTTTCAACTTAGTATCTTTAATTCAGAAGGTTTGATAATTAAACTTTAAAATAGTAAAAAATCGCCATTAAAACAATAGATTTCATCATCGGAAATGACTTGTGTTTGTATAACCATGAGATCCAAGTATAAAACAAAGGGAACACACTTGAATCGAACACACGTTCCTATATATCAATACAGTATTGTTAATACAACTGTTTTTCTTGTTTTAGTGTTTAAGTCGATATGTTATGAGAGTATACTTAACGCAACAATTTATGCAAACAAAACGACTACAAATAAGTAAAAACCATTAGTGTTTAATGCGGATTCACACACATATACTGAAACGATAAAAATCATTTTAACAATGTAACAACCGTAAACAATGTCTCAAAAGAGAATATGCAGACGATACACACAGAATATCATGATTACAAATACAGTTGATTTTCCCACAAAAACGGTTGGTTTAAACACTATTTATTTAGTAAGCGAAAGTACACATAAACAATACAATACAATCATACATCTATTTTCGAACAATATACTTGGCAGGTAGAAATTGCAGTATTGCTTTATATAAAGGCTGTAGAACACAATTTGACAGAATTGAGAAAAAAACTTGAAGCTTAAGCTATGTCTCTCTTCTGTCAGTTAGAAAACGCTGCTGTTTAGAAATGAAAAAATAATATACGTTATAATACAAATAATATAACAGAGTAGTGGAGATAGCAGAAAAGCTAATAAGTTGAGAAGGAAAATCTAGTATGCAGCGTCTATGGTGCAATTTTTGCTTATGATTATATATTACAATTTCTTGACTCAAAGAAGCATGACAGGTACAACTCAACGGCAATAAGAGATTGTTCATAAGCCCTTAAGCCCATGTAACTTGTTTTAAGGTTTTGTCTGCACGATGCTCGTTTGAAACAAGAGCTCATAAAGTTAGAACATGAGAAATTATGTTGTAAACCTGAGATAAATTCCCTCTAGGTATATACACAATTGACACGTAGATAGAGGCTCAATATAAAAGCACACTACTACTCAATTGTGTGTCTGCACAAACTGAAAGGAAGACCCCTTCACCGACAGACCTTACTTGACACATTTTTATTTTTGTAAAAGCTTTATTAACCGTGTCTTGTACAATTCATCGACCGTAAGTCAGTAATTTTGTACAAAGACAGTTTGTTGACTGTGGATATTGTAGAATTATTATTTTCCTGATTACATACAAATAGGTTCTATCCAGGTATTTTCTTTCCTTCGTCCTCATATTTGAATCATTCGCTTACAGTCAAACAAGAGATTACATCTGTCAGGACCATAACTGGGGCGATGCAATCAGGTAAAAATCTTGTCAGTTTGACAAAACGTTTGTTTGACTATGAATGAATACAAAAATGAGGAAATTACTTCCTTTTGGATAGTTTAGCATTCATAGAAATTTGGATTTGTTGGTTTTGTAAAACATAATGCGTCTTCCTCCAATGTCGAATTAACCAGGTTCGTGCAACCGCAAAGTACACAACTACCACAACAATCACTTTAATAAGAATGATCTTTGCTTAAAATCAACAGTCCAAAAAATGTAAATTATGAAAATGACAATAATAAAAAAAAACAATGCACAAACAGGTTTAAAATTACAACGTATCGACAAAAAATCACACATAGGTAAAATAGTAACTTGTTGGTAGCATTTTGTCCTGTATAATGTGGTGTCTGTGTGCGACAGCTGGTGATCCAGAGGTAATCCGCAGGTACATTTGCTTCTCACGGTGATTTCTCCAATCACATATATTGTTAACGAACACACATACCTCCGCTCAGAATTTGACTGGTACCTAGCATAGCCCGTAGCAAACCCTGCCACCATTACTCACCACGTTATAATGGCCGATTCAAATATTATCGTAAATTTATATGATTTAAAGTCTGTTTTATTTTGTTTTATCGATATACTTTGAACCATATATATACACATCGATTATGTACATTAACACTCATTCTGATAAATAAGAAAATGAACAAGATAGAAATCCTTCCATATCTGTAACGAAACACACCAGTTTACACTAGACTCTATGGATTTGCGGGACAACAATTATTACGTGATTGTTTCATTTAACGAAGTAATATGTATGACAAACTAAGTATAATACAAATTTAAATCGAAGCATCCAAATATTAACTCGGTTTGTGTGTTTGTCATGCATAATTGGAAACGCCAATAGAAATAAAATAAATCTCTCTGATCAGTCATTTGATTTTGTAAATCGTTATTTTGGTCTGAATGGTTAGCATTCGATACACACATTTCCAAAATCTAAGATGGTTACATTAAGATTAATTGACGAGGAACAGGGAATGGAACTGCGTATCGTTCTATATTTGCTGTCATAATATATATATATATATTTGCTGTCATTTTATCGATATTTTCATTAATCCAATGGTGTGAAACAATTTAAAAACAACTGATTTTGTCGGTGAATTATTGCTTAATTTAATTTATTAGACTAAGACATATTAAGGGCGCCATTTTGTTCAGTTGATCAAAATCTAGTTCATGGTAATCTTTCGTCAACACTAACCAACATATTAATTTATATTCGTCTAAGAAATATCTCTTTGTTTTATTTTGAAAACAAGTCTTGTTCCAATCTTAATAGAATTCATACCAGGTCAAAGCATTCAAACACATAATAGTGACGAACCGAATCTCCTGTTACAATACCGTTATGACCTTGACCTTTGACTCAAATTAAAAGGCGCCTTTCCTTTCTCGGAAATAACCACTTAACCAATAGGCATGATCTTAGGTCAAAGCAATGTCAACATATCGTGTTGAAACAAATATATTTTGATACACTCATGTGACCTTTACACTGTTGACATTAACATCAATATGCGTATTTCTTTACCAACGAGGTTACCATCATACATATTAGCATGGCTGTAAATCAAATCGTTCTTTCGCGCAGAAAACAAATTGTCTATAGACCGACGACCGACATACCTTCCTTCCTTCAGCAATACATCCCCCGTTTCTTTGAATAGGGTCATAATAACAAGAAACCAATAAGTGAACAAGTAGAAAGCAAATCAACTTTACATAAACAAATAAAAATAATGTAAGGACATTATGCTATAGGACAAAATTACTTTAATTTTTGCTGATGTTGTTAAGAACATATTTCGCTTTTCTAGATTATTTTAACAGATTTTCTTTAAATGATTTGTCTTAGCTGTTTATTTGAACGGTATCAAAACGACCCATGTTATACCCCCGTCACACTAGGCCGCATTCCCACTACCTCCTCAAAAATATGCTAGGACGCAGTGCGAACGTGTACAACGTAGCGAGGACGCAGTAGACACGACTTTGCGCGTGGTACGGTCTTCACGGACGTGACGGGCATGGGTGAACTTTTAACTTGTTCAAAACTTACGTGGCGAGAACGTGGTCATATCAGGACGTGGTAAGAACTTGGTAAGGTCGTAGTAATGCGTAGCTAAAACCTAGTAAGAACCTCATTGACGTAATACACGCGTAGTGCAGACGTGGACGAGTGTGTGACGTTCGCATCACGTTGTCTCTAGATTGTCACTTCGTTCTTGCGACGTCCATCGGGTTCTCACTACGACCCTTCCACGCTAGTGTTGCGACAATGTTACGTCCCTACTTCGTTTCAAAAGACCGCATTAGGTTCTTAGTACGTTCTACCGGTGCTTATCACGTCTAAGGTACGTTTGAAGCAGGCTGTAGCCACGACCATGCCACGTTCTGGTGGTCGAGTATAAAAACTGGATTCAGTTCCCTTTCACTTCCATTTCGATAGAGAATGGACAACCAAAAACTTCTCCAGCATGTTGCTGTATTGGCTGGACAACAGGCTCTTCTCGATGGACAAGTCGCACTATTGCGATTATTATATATGAGAACGTGATGAGCGCGTGGTAAGAACGCAGTACTATCTTGGCGGTCGTAGTAGCAACCTAGTACGAACATAGTTAAAACATAGCAAGAAAGTTTTGGACGTGGTACCCGCCTGAATACACGCGCAATGAGAACATAGTGGGAACGTGTTGGACGCAGTAAGAACTTGCAAACGTGGTATGAGCGTAGCAGGAACTTGAGAAATGCATTTTTTACGTGACCTAGTGTGACGGGGGCTTTACAGGCGTAATAACAATATCTTTTCCTGTACAAATTTGTCCTGCTGATTTTACGGTATCAACTAAATATCTTTCATTCTGAAGGTTTGATAATGAAACTTTAAAATAGTAACAAATCGCCATTTAAACCATAAATTTCATCATCGGAAATGACTTTTGTGTTTGTATTACCATGAGATACAAGTATAAAGCAAAGAGAACACACTTGAATCAAACACACGTTCCTATATATCAATACAGTATTGTTAACACAAAAGTTTTTCTTGTTGTAGTTTTTAAGTCGATATGTTATGAGAGTATACTTAACGCAGTAATTTATGCAAACAAAACGACTACACATAAGTAAAAACAGTTGTGTTTAATGCGGATTCGCACACATATACTGAAACGATATAAATCTTTTTAACACTGTAACAACCGTAAACAATGTCTCAAAAGAGAATATGCAGACGATACACACAGAATATCATGATTACAAATACAGTTGATTTTCCCACAAAAACGGTTGGTTTAAACACTATTTATTTAGTAAGCGAAAGTACAAATAAGCAATACAATACAATCATACATCTTTTTTCGAACAATATACTTGGCAGGTAGAAATTGCAGTATTGCTTTATACAAAGGCTGTAGAACACAATTTGACAGAATTGAGAAAACAGTAAGGCTTATGCTTTGTCTCTCTTCTGTCAGTTAGAAAGCGCTGCTGTTTAGAAATGAAAAAAATAATATACGTTATAATACAAATAATATAACAGAGTAGTGTAGATAGCAAAAAAGCTTATAAGTTGAGAAGGAAAAGAAAAGAAGTGGCATCGTTAGCAGAATATGGTTTGTTCCTGAGATGGAGTAGGGTTAGAATCTATGACTATCTCGGATGAAGGACTGAACTTGTTTGAATATTATTGAATTTACTTCGTATGATCCGGTTCAAACTGTTCGGATAAAAACGTGTACGTTGCGGTCATGTTTGAAAATAAAATGTGGACTTTCAAGTCCAAGCGGCGAACATTTTTTTCAAAGAAACATGGTCAAGGAGTGTGTGGATACTTTTTGCCTATTTTGTAATTCATTCTTTGAAGGTATATATGCGTTTTCCACGACAAATATATGTTTGCCGTCATTGTATGTGTACTTTATTTGCCCTTATATAACAATAAGCCAATATTTATTTTGAACATTAAATTAAGAATTATTGATAATTATGATACAAGAAGGTCCGCATACCTGCGGAGGATTTTAAAACCAAAATATCATAAAATTATGGTTTTCATAGAAATGCAGTAACATTAACCATCAATTAACCGATTGTGCAATATTTCAGCAATTGAAGAGTGCGCGAACAAGAGAGACAACACATGTTTATATATGTATGTACTAAAACAAGAGTTATTTTTCATGCCAGAAGTTTTCATATACGACTGTTGCTGGAGCGGAAGCCAGCCGGCTGTATTTCGAAATTTCGTTATGTCATTGGCGATGGACATTCGATATCGCTACTCAATACTCAATATAATCGTTCAATAATCAAACCGCCAAAGCATTAGAGAAAGAGTGGTCATTGGGTAATTATAATATAACTATGACTTTCCAAAATTGACCTGACAATGGGTACACCTGTACCGTCTGTAGTTTCTTCAACTCTGATTGAATTCATCCTTTTTCGGTAGGTCTTCTTACACAAGTGTTAAAATATGTGCAATATTTGTTCTAGTAAATTTAAAGTTCTAGAGTTCTAGAGAAACAAATCAATAAACATAAACTAATGAAATCATAAAAGATTATTATACCGTTACTCCTAATAGACATAGGAATCACATTTGGCATAAACTGTATAAAATAACAAGTAAACAATCACAGAAAGAAAAGTCCTTGTCTAGATCTAGAAGAGATTTCCGCCAAAAAGTCACTTACTTCGATATAATTGGTTTAATTATTGTAGTATAAAGCAATGCCTAATTGACTTCATTCGATGTGTTCGATCGTTTTATTGAGGTCCCAAACACGTTTTTATATAATTTATATTTATATCAGCATATGTGACGTTCATTTGTCCATGTATTTATTGCTGTATGTGTTACCTTAAAACAGCATAGCACTGTGTGGTCATTTTATGAAAGATGCTTTAAATCGTAAGGAAATTCAATTCAATGTGACATCCTTATTAAGTTATTTCTAAACGAATTGCTTCTGATTTTAAAGACAGTTATTGAACTTTGTGGCACTCGAGTAGAGCGATTGCCATAAACACGCCGAGTGTTCATGTAAAGTTTTTTTCTGTAATTATTGTAAATACAACCACCTTAATCATAATTTAATTTACTATTAAGGTGTGTTAACAAAACGCTTATCATTTTAGCTAACGACAACACCGCGAAATGATGAATCAAACCGGATAAACCTGTTCAGACGGGCACGATCAACATAAATAAAAGCGACAGTATTATGGTACCCGAACAACGATATATTTATATGTGTGCGATATTTTTTATTTGCCAGGAATATGAACAGTTTTTATTTTGGCTGTGATAATTCAGTGCACAGACAAGTCAGACAGAAACACGTCAACCTTAACAAGGGAGGAACAAAATCAATTGCCAGTGATTTTATGACGGATATTTAAGTAACGCTTTTATGCCATATTTGTTTAAAAAAATATGGCGTCAATGAAAATATTTCTTTTAAACGTAGACATGAACTTGAATTAAATAACGTGGAATGCATATGGATTGAAGTCTTTCTCTCAAAAAATAAGTCTATTCTGTTTGGCGTTTTTTATAGACCACCTAGTGCGGATAGTTTATACATGAAATCCATCGAAGATTCTATAGGTCTAGCAAGAGAAACACGAATAAACGATATTATTATTACAGGTGATTTTAATATAAATGCTCTCGTTGCACCATTGGCACGAACAGTCAACGAATTATGTCTCCAATATGATCTAACGCAACTTATCTATGAACCAACACAGTACACTGAACAATCTTCTTCCATAATTGACTTAATCTTTGTAAGTAATGAGAATACTGTATTACTCTCTGGAATAGGTGAACCCTTTTTAGATCAATCTATTCGGTATCACTGCCCAGTTTTCGTTACATTGAAATTTACAAACCCGAAATGCAANCGAATTACATCTGGATGCACGCGATTAGTCTCTTTAGAAGACCTTTTAAATGAGCTAGGGTGGGAAACCATCAGCCAACGTAGACGCAAACACAAATTAATATTAATGTATAAAATGAATTCCACCAATGTCCCAAACTACATTCAATCCCTCTTGCCTCCAACAGTTGGTTCACGTAACAATTACTCTCTAAGAAATGCATCACATCTACAAACAATTCAAGCCCGAACATCACTCTATTCAAGTTCTTTCCTACCATCTACTGTTTCTGAATGGAATCATCTTCCCGACGACATCACACATGCCGAAACGCTCAATTCCTTCAAAAGACTTATTAACATTGATCGACCGACTTCTTATCCTTAATTTTCATATGGCGATAGACGCTCTCAATTGTTACATACGCGCTAAAGAACAAAATGTAGCGCCTTAAATGATCATCTCTTTAGACGCAACATAATTACATCTCCTCTTTGTCTCTGTGGACTCCATGAAACTTCGTCACACTACTTTCTTGAATGCATTCAGTATATACATATTCGTGGTGAACTTCTTAACACAATATCCATTTATTCTGTCCCATGCGTTGAAACTATTCTATACGGAGACGAAACTAGTGACTACATAACCAATACTAAAATAGCTGATGCAGTTCACAAATTTATTATAACAAGCAAGTGATTTGATACCTAATATGCTACAGAACGACTCACAAACTTCTTTTTTTTTCACTTTAGACCAAACTAACCTCCAAAAAGGTCTTCTTTCATTTCTTTCCTAACTTTCATCTTTATCATCTTCAATGTAAAAAAAAAACTCAACTTATTATTGTACTATTGGATGTAGTATTTTGATGCAAAGTTTCAATGACAATACTAGATATAGTATTTGGTTTACTTTTTCTCAATGGAGCAAAAACAACCATGTATTTGGTTATCAATGTAAAACGCATTTGATTTACTAAATATTCATAGTATAATATTATTATGTACACAATGTACGACATAACAATGGCAAGTTTTTATGCAATATACATAAGAAGCCAGGCAAACATGTCAATATGTTATTGAGATGCAAATGGAAATGTTGAAGTCATATTTTCAATGACTACCATATGAGATCGTATCATTTCTACGTTTCGTTATTTACAAATCAGCGTTGGTTTAATTATAAGCATACGGTACCAAGTGATATCGAGATTTACAACTAAAATCACGAAAGTCGCAGGCTAATAAATTGAAAACAAAACACTACAGGAAATCGTGATCTCCGTGCATCAAATGAAGGTCAATAGAAGGGACAAAAACAACATCATATTATTATAAGGTAAACTTATGACAAATACAAATTATTTACTTTTGCTGAGAAGTACATAGTACATATGTATAATATTTTTTTTCACCAGTATTTCCACTTTAGGAAAATAAAATTGTACATTATGTTTAAAACTAATGCATATTTGATTCAGGCGCTGGTTAACAAATTGTTCAGGGTTCGTTAAATTACAGACAAAAGGTGACACATGATAACGGGACTTGCTATCTTACTCAAATAATCAAATGGTAAATACATAAACACAGAGGGTGAAAAAACGTGATCTATGTTCATGTAAAAGGCTCAACAGCGGATTGAATATATACTGATAAAAAAAGTATAGCACTACATTTACTTGAGTTTGTATTTTTCAAGTTCCGATTCACATACAATGCGTTTGACGGTCGATTCGCCATGCTCAGTTACCTTGATCAGTATATTGCCATCCGATGACCAGGCACCTTGAATTTTTTTGGACTTCGCCAGTTCACGTGCGACGAAAAGCAGCTGCGAACGGTGGTGTGTTGAGTCTTCGTTAATGAAGATGTCCTCATGCCCGCTGCATGACTTTAGGTCACATCTTTTGTCTGGCCCTGTAGCTGGTAAACTTAACTATAATAGAGCGAGGTTTGCGTCCGCCGCGTTTACCGGTTCTATATGACCGATCAATTTCATTGATACAAACATCAGCGCCAAGAGTCTTGCACAAGTTCATCACAACATCATCCGTGCATTCATTTGACTCTGAGCTTTCCGGGACACCAAAGATTCGAACATTATTACGCCTGCTGTATTGCTCGCCGGCATGTAGATATTGCTTTATATGTTATCTTAAAACAGCATAGCACTCGGTGTCTCATTGTATGACAGATGCTTTGAACCGTTAGGAAAATCAATGCATTCAATTCAATGTGACATCCTTATTTCTAAACGAATTGCTTCTGATTTTAAAGACAGTAATTCAACTCTGCGGCACTCGCGTAGAGCGATTGACATAAACACGCCGAGTGTTTATGTAAATTATTTTTCTAATAATTGTAAATACAACCGTCTTAATCATAATTTAATTTATTATTAAGGTGTTACAATACGCTTATCATTTTAGCTAAGGAAAAAACATCGAATTGATGAATAATACCGTCTTAACCTGTTCGGACTCGCACGATCAACATAAATAAAAGCGACAGTTATGGTAGCCGAACAACGATATATTTATATATTCGTGCGATATTTCGTACATGCCATAAATATGAACACAATTACTTTTGTTTGTGATATTTGAGTGCACAAAAAAGATAGACGGAAACACGTAAAAAAGGGAGGAAATAAATCCATTGTCAGTGATTTTATTACGGATATTTAAGTGACGCTTTTATGTCGTATTTAACAAATAAAATATATGCGAAAGTTACAACAAACAACCATAAAAATGGTTTTATTGTAATCACAAAAATATTTATATTTGTATACAGACAATCGTTTGAATAAGGTACATATTATCTTTTGTATTAAAAAGAATGTTCATGGGCTGAAGAATATTTTCTACCAGTCATGTCTTTTTCAAATTCTAAAACTTGGGCCAAACGACGGCGACTATGACGCCCACCAGCGTTGCCATGGAAAAAGCCAGGGTGTTGGATCCGTTGCAGAGATTTCTTTTACAATAACATACTGTTTTTCCGCCTGACTCCGCACACGTGCTGCCGAGAACAATTGGAGAGCATGCTCTTGTAACGACTGAAACACAAAATTTATAGGTCTATTAACAATTCGCTGGTAACGACTGTAAACACAAAACGTATAGGCTTATAAACAATCCGCGTCCAGAGACTTCGACGGGAGTGATGTTTTAATTAACATGCGTACGTTATTTAATGCAAGTTATTATTGCCTTTTAAACATCGTAAACTTACTAAACAACGGTACAATTGACACACTCCAATCAACATAAAGCATTTAATGGTTTACAATTGGACATTGTAAACGTATATTCATGGTCCTGTAGTTAAAAGTAGCAAAGAATTAAAGTTCATATTAATTTATATTAACTATAAATAAATCTCGTCGTTACCAATTGAAATGTCAGAAAAAAGACATTGCAACGTTTTCTCCTCTTCACCCAATGATTGAGTAAATATGAGTGAAATCATTATAAATGTGGTGTCACTGTTAGATGACAAATAATGACCAAGTTCTAACATGTCTGTAAAGATTTACCTTTTTATTATCATTATCACGCTATTCGCATACCGGAACCCCTGATATTTTGGTTCTTATACATTATAAAGCATCTATATTGAAGCACTTACCACCGTTTTTCGTTGTTTTGCTGCAGCCAAGGCATTTAGCTGTACTTTCCAAATTGGAACCTGAAGTAATGCATAAAGTAATCATAGAGTTGGTAATTTTGCAAATAGAAATTTGGTTCATTTTCGCCCTTTTGTGGTATAAAGGCTTCAATAAAAATCTGGGGTATTGCCAAAATATCAAAACATTCGGTAGATAAACAAAACAGATTTTATATGGTTTTGTATTTATTTGAAATTATCAAATAAATTTGTTATATGCATAATTTATGTTATTATTTGCCGAATATAAATAAATATGCTTTGATACTGCAATTTGCAAATATTTTAGTATAAATGTACTTATTTTTGGTCCTGCTACATTAAATGATGAGGTAAAGATTAACTTTCACAGAACGTGTAAATTACGAGGTTTCAAAAGTCAAGACAAGTATAGGTTATATACAAAACAAAAAATAACATTCATTGCTGTAAAATATATTCAAAGTATCATTTCGTTTATGGATGATCGTCGATCGAAATTGCTAAATGCATAAACCTGTCAACGGATTTTCGTTCAATGTGTACATGTGTATGTTTATATATTACTTATTTAGCGATAAAATATGCAGCAGAATCCGAAAATCTAACTGGTCAGTGTATGCAAGTTCTGATTGTACGATCACTTGTTTTTATAAAACCTTTATAAATAAGTGTTCCATATATAATAACGGTAACAAACAAAGACTTAATCATTCTAGAATCATAACATACATTTAGTGAACTGGTCCGAACAGCTGTTACTAACCGAAAGTCCTTCGTATTTGTATATACAAAACAAACAAAAAATAACATTAATTGTTGTGAAATATATTAATTTCGTTTATGGATGATCGTCTATCGAAATATATAAATGCATAAACCTTTTATAGGTTTCGCGTAAAATGTTTACATGTGTATGTGTATATGTGACTTATTTAGCGATAAAATGTGCAGCCGAATCCGAAAATCTGAGTGTTCAGTGTATGCGAGTTCTGACTGTACGATCAATTTTTCGTATGTATCTTTTTTCAATAATTGTTCCAGATATAAAACAGGAAACAAACACATACTTAATCATTCTATACTCAACACATACTTTAAGTGAACTGGTCCGAACAGCGGTCACTATCCGAAGTTCCGGTGCATTAGTAACACTTGAAGGATGCATCCACATTGCTCACTGAAACCACCGATAACCGATCAGTTTAATATGGTATCTGTTAAAAATATTTCACGATAAAATATAATGTTTACATAAATAAACTAGTACCGATCTTTCTAACAGGTAGTTCTTTAGAAAAATATACGTAAGCGATATCACAGCAGAAAAACGCTCAGACTGTTACAGAACAGAACATTTGAAAAGAATCTGACTATATATAAAACAATTAAAATAGTTAATATGCATTTCGATTTTAATACGATGCTGTAAAATGCACAATTGCATGATGATCTTTGTCTATGTAATCAAAAGAAACATTTGTATAATTTTCGTTCCTGTAAATCATCATTATTCTCAACATCGATTAATAAAATAGTATAAAGTGTTAAGAAAGAAACTGAAATGGAATGAATGAATTTATTATTCTTACCACAAAGGAGAACGACCAGCACGCATACGAGCACTAAGGTATTCCTTCCAACCATGGTTCTTCTTCGATACAAGTCTATCAAATGACAAACGTACCCGGTGTACAAAACATTATTCCTTATCTGCGCATGCGTACATACTGATAACGAAGCATTGATTTCTAAATACATTTCACAACAAAATCCCGTTGACACTTCCGAAAACAGTATGAAAACGCTACAAGGCGTTATACAATAGTTTTGTTTCTCCTCATAGTTATTTATTTAGAATATTTAAGAGGAAGATGGATAGTTTAGCCAATGCATGTCATAGGCAAGCATGTCATGCAATAAGCAAACAATTCATTAACCGCAACGATCTTGATATCGATATCCAGAAAACCATGAGTTATCGATGAGGACTTGATGGGTAATTAAAAAACGACTTTACGAAATAATGACATTTGCCGATGTGAATGATCAGTTTTTGCATGAAACGCAGGTAATCATAGACACTGGAATCATGGTATTTGGTGTACTTATTAACATTATGGAATAATATATTTGTGTTTTAATTGGTAATTTACTTGTATATTCGTATATTCTGAATGTCCTTTACCGCTTTCCTAGATAATCCTTTTGAGTAAAATGCATGACTACTCAATCACAGACTCGTGCAGTTAACAGCTTAATACTATTTTGTGTTACTTTTTTTGCATACGTATCTTGTTTTTTGTATCGTTCTGTTAGTAAGTTAATTCCTGGACGGAAAAAACGAGGCCACCATCACGCAATTTTAATGCAAAGCGACGCTTTTCTGGTCGTGTTAATATGTATGTGTAAATAAGCAAGCTTGTTCTTTATGATTCAACATACATATTTTTATTTCTTCATAGTTTTAATAGGATCAACAATCAGTAAGTTGTATTTTATTTCCAAACTGTTCACCTAAAACCATTTTTGATAACAAAATCACTAGATGGTCAGGACTTGTTATATCACAAAGGGCACAATCCTAGATGATTCCTACCAATTCTTACCACATGAACCGTGTGATTTTATTATATTTGACACAGTGGCATAACTGTTATAATATGTTTACATGAAATCCATGTAAAAAGTTTAAAATCAAAAAGGAAACATATGATATTGCAATGTCATAAGAGGTTTATTTATTACAAACTTGCTCATTCACAAAAATTGCCATATAGCGCTACGCCACAAATAATACAAAAGTCGGTAATATCGGCAAGATATCAAGACGCTATATGAGGAGGACATGTCTGTTACCTTTACGAATACAGTGCCATATAGAACGTCGTAATGAAACGAAACGTCAGTGTTTACCAAGACACCAACTGGTGCATCAGATTGCAACCCCGTCAAGAATAGTAGAGACTACAGTGAATAATGTGGCTTGCCATATAGAACGTCGTGATGAAACGAAACGTCAGTGTTTACCAAGACCCCAGCTGGTGCATCAGATTGCAACCCCGTCAAGAATAGTAGAGACTACAGTGAATCATGTGGCTTGCCATATAGAACGTCGTGATGAAACGAAACGTCAGTGTATACCAAGACCCCAACTGGTGCATCAGATTGCAACCCCGTCAAGAACAGTAGAGACTACAGTAAATCATGTTGATTGCCATATAGAACGTCGTGATGAAACGAAACGTCAGTGTTTACCAAGACCCCAACTGGTGCATCAGATTGCAACCCCGTCAAGAACAGTATAGAATACAGTGAATCATGTGGCTTGCCATATAGAACGTCGTGATGAAACGAAACGTCAGTGTTAACCAAGACTCCAACTGGTGCATCAGATTGCAACCCCGTCAAGAATAGTAGAGACTACAGTGAATCATGTGGCTTGCCATATAGAACGTCGTGATGAAACGAAACGTCAGTGTTTACTCAATATATTACTACAGGTTCTACTTTGGAAAGTACAGCAACATGCCTTGGCTTTTTTATTTGAACAGTGTAGTTCAACCGAAACCGATCTCTGAATATATTTCACAACTCAATCCTCTTGATACTTCCGACTGCGAGGTGTTTATCTACAGTTTCTTTTCCGCTAATTGGTAGCGTATTTAATAGGAAGATGGATGACTTTGTTAATACATGTCATTCACAAGCATGTCATGTAAAAAGCAAACACAATCTTTCCGCGTAGAGTTTAATTATAACTATATTAATATCGATATCAAGGTAATAAAACGTTTCAAGTAGGATTGAATTCATGGGTAGTAAAACATGTCAAAGAGTTTACGCAATAATGAAATTCGCCGATTTGCATGATCCGTTTTCGAACAAAAGGCAGCTATTGATACACACTGTTCTCATGCTATGGTGTACTCATGAACAGAATCGAAATGTTATATATGGGTTTTCATCGGTCATTTTTTTCTATATTCCCCATACCCTATACCGCTTTCAAGTGTAGAATATTGAGTTTTAATTTGCTGTGTGTAAAATGATGGAATTGCAGTAAAACATATTAATTTTCAATGGAAATGTTTCCTTATAAATCACTGATATGAAATCGTGTGCATTCATTTTCCACACGATTTTGATATCTTGCACACTTTATCATATGGTAACATATTGATTTTGAAAGCGTTTGACTGTGTAGATAGGAGAACATAATTAAACATACATAATTAACGACACTGGTCTAGTTTATGACTCTTGTATTAATTGAAATATGCATACTATTGAACCTAATACTATCATTTAAACAGAACAATGCCGTTTAAATCGTACATACAATTTTTACATAAAGGTTCATCAACTAACAGAATAATGTAATACAGTCCCTTAATATCATCATCATGATAACATGTTTTCCTAAAATGAGTTAAACGCGTTTGTAATATATCTTTAGTAGTTTCCTTTTGCAAACGAAAAACACTTGCAATTTTTTTTCCAAATTGATATAACTCTTAATATATTCTTCACAATTCAATTATTGTGTTGTCTCGTTCCGTCATTCAAAATCTAACGAATTCGAGGATGCTAAACAATTAATGGTATGCCTCCAAAAGTCTTTATGTACCATTGATATTTATGTTTAAAACAAATATGCACCTCACGAAGGCATTCTGAGTAGGCATGTATAGTCATTATTTGACAAATATCATATATTTGTATATTTATATGCATATTATACTGTTACATTTGTGAGATTTATATTTTTTGCACGTGGTCGCTACAATATGTTTAGAAAAAGTAGTATTCCGTTAGTTAACTGGTTCATCTCGCATTAACACGTACGTAACTTAGATACTTGAACAGTGTTGACCATTCCTAATCAATTCATGTTTCTCAATCACACTTTGCAATTGACCTGTAGCTATTTGCTTAAATATGGATAACTTTACCCAATCCAAAAGATAACCTTATTCGGATAAAGATAACCGAAGTCAAATACCCTGGATAAATCTTATCCAAAACTTAACCATAACGTGCACCTGTTCGGATATCTATTTTTTATACAATCGCTAACCACAAAAGATATCCTAAAAATTAAGATAACCAAAATTTATCCGCTGGATAAGAGTTATCCATACATATACAATTGGCTGCATGGGGCTATGTAAGATATGTTATATGTTGTTGAGCGGCAGTCGTCCTTGAAACTTCAAACACTGTATGATAATGAAGTTAACTAAATATTGTCTTAGGCAAAATTCAAAATAACCGACTAACAGCCATCTTGGATGTTAGTATTTCGTCAAACTATATCAAGTTTATATATATTAAATTATTAATAGAAATTACTTTATTATGTTTTAAGATTTTTCAAAGATTTTAGTTTGAAGAAAATTTCGTAAAGATTGAATGTTTAGCCTATACTTTAAAAATAAGTAAGTAATATAAGAACAATATTTGGTTTGATCGCATGTAAATACCACTGTAAAACAAGGAATATTTGCCCTCTGTGGACTGATTGAGGACGTTTTGTTGATTCTAGTCAAGTGTTTTCGGTAAAGTAATGGCTACACACTTCAACCACTATTTGAGAACTGAAAGTGGTATACACTTCATAAGGAAGATTGATGGTTTGAAATATGTCCAACCCAACCCCGTCCACTTTATGACATGAATTACTTCCTATAACAACATTCATAATTTAGATCATGATCTTTAAATTCTTCTCCCGCCTCAATATAAGCGCATATTACCTATTTGCCTATTAAATTGTCTTGCATGTGTAGTTTGGTCCAAATTAAAGCAGTATCTCACTTTCTTTCAACAGGTCCATAACTCAATAGTTAAATTATACACTATCGTTATAAATGATTTATTGATTAATTCTCAACGTAGTAAAATAATTCCCCATTTTCCACAATCAAAGTGTGAGTCTTCCCGGTTTGAACAATTTACATGACACCAACAGCAAAGCTTTTAGAATTTTAAAAACAAGTGTGTGTAATATATAGTATAACTATACATGTTTTCGGAATTTCAATTGTATACGTTCTTTCTATGGCCATTTCATTTAAAGTTTTCATATCTGATTCCATGTGTTTCTGTAACTGGAAGCCTGGTTTATGGAATTAAAAAAAAATGTTTATGCAAATAATATATTTTTTTCAAATCTGTATTTAAACTGACAAGAACGATATCAAAAACTGAATAAAATTTATATGTTGGTTGCTTTTTTAGTCTACAATATATTTTAAATATGTCAAATGCATTTTGTTTCATTAAGTAAAATACGTTATGCTTATATATAAGTATAACACAATTATCAATATAATATTACAATCTAAATAATATTAAAAATGTATGCCGACTTATTTATTTAAAACAATAAAGCAATATAACATGGTAAATGGAAATACATGTATCTACGTTCAGACACATTTATCGTATAAAGTGGGGTTTCTTCTTTTGAGCACACTATGAACTTTCTCTCCTCGTGTAGTTAGCATGATCAGTTATACATACAATCAAAATACTGAAATCAGTCACAGTTTTAAGTGTGGCAATCAAATACTGTTGCAGCAGTTTCAAAACCAACTGTACATGATTAATTATTTCGTTATAAGTATCATCTTATATCAAGATGTCCGAAATATTCAAAACTAAATATCAATCTCAACATAAGGAAGAAAGCCTGGTAGTAAAACAAGACAATAACATATTTTGATAAGAACAATTTAAAAATTGAATGATTAATTTAATGTTAATTGAATTGATGTGATCGCAGTTCAATCATCTCAACAGAGCAAACCAAACTGCTTACTTAAATCATCAAGACTTGTCAATATTTCTGTGGCAATTCATCTTATTGAAGCAAACACGGTAGTATCGTACATTGAGCAGTAATTACCAATTTGGATATATGGGCGGACCATCGATGTGTGAAAAGTAATAATTTCCTTAAAGTGTTCAATTCTTGCACTCAAATATGTTCAGCAGTTGTCTGAGCAAATTGTTCTTAGAACTTTTGCCATTTTGAAAAAGTAAGTATGAGAGAAATTATGCATAAACCCAAACTTTGCCTTTCGTTTATGTCAATTCCTTTACAAACTCAAGATGATAGTACACTATTTCTCAATAAATTATTTCTGAAAAACTTATTCGCATGAAGCCAGCGATGCATTTATTGTATGTGTACTCTTTTAAAGGTTCACGGTCATATTTTAACATTTCTAAAAGTCTATTTTATGAAAATCTAAAGGCCATGATGCAACCGACGCCACAAAAAAGTAGACACTTATTTGTGTTGTGCTTTCCTGGGGAAAGGGCCTCAATGGAAAAAACATGTTACACTTTTGGAACAAAACTGCTTGATCTGTGTAGGTCAAATAATTTGCGAGTGGTTAACGGTAGATTAGGTAATGATTTCAATACTGGATCGTATACTTATGTCGCCTAGCACGGAGCGTCTGTCATTGATTACCTACTCATAAAACACACGAACTTTTCAAGTATATGTGATTTAACAATACATTCTATAAATGAATGGAGCGATCATACCCCGATTGGTTTCACTCTTCTTTGTAATAATATTACGCATGTAGTGAATGAAAGTACCCATGTTATGTGTAATTGGAATAGTGATTATGTAAATACATTTCGAACCAATCTGATCGCCAAATTGCATGATTTTAATAGGATTACAGGGAATATTGATAGCACTAATCGGTCGTCTATAAATGATGCACTTAATAGTTTACCGATATAACCCGGGGTGTAGCGGATCCGTTTTTTTTCCAAAACAGTATATCACAAAAATGACACTATGTCATTCTCCGACACATCTCATGTGAAAAATGCAGACTGGTTCGACAATTAATGTAAAAATTTAAGAACAATTTATTTAGACTCACTATATGCTTATTATACATGTAAAACGAAAGTTAGTAGAGAATACTTGTGTAAATGTAAATATGAATACAAATTATAAGTACGAAAATAGAAGAATTCTTACTTAAAAAAGAAATACTCTGAAATGCAAAAACAAGTTTTGGAGTTATTTTTAAAAGAAAAAGAAATCTGTTGGAAATGATGTTTCTGTAGATGACTTTTGTAAATACTTCTCATTATTATATAACGATTTATTTGTACGTTATAATGCAGAAGCAAATGCATTTTGCCAAGAAAATAATTTTGATAATGATGATTGCCCCATTTGATGAGTTAAATATCCAAAATTACTGCTGAAGAAGTTTTATGTGCTGTTAAATACCTCAAGAAAGGCAAAGCTGCAGGGCCAGACTTCCTTTTAAATGAGTATTTTACTGAGAGTGTAGACATCTTGTGTGCTCACCTGTGTGATTTTTTAATGCCATCTTAGAGTCTGGTTTCTTTCCTGACAAATAAAAATAAGGAGTTATCGTTCCTGTACTTAAGAAAGGGGATACACAAAATGCACAGAATTACAGGGGAATAACACTAGTTAGTTGTTTTTCTCACAACTATTTTGAATAGAGAATTGAAACGTTTTGTGAAAATAATAATGTAATATCTGATGCCCAAGTCGGTTTTAGAAAAGGGAAATCAACTGTTGATGCGATATTTATTCTTCACTCAGTCATACAACACTATATAAATAATAACAAGCGTCTGTATATTGGTTGTATTGATCTAAAATCTTGTTTCTATAGTATAAACAGAAATTGCCTTTGGCTTAAATTATACAAATGTGGTATTCAATGCAAATTATTACGTATTGTTAAGGATAAGTATGAAAAGGTTAAGTCTTGCGTTCGCAGTTGTAATACGTACTCATACTTTTTCAGCTACGCTGTTGGATTACGTCAAGGGGAGGTAATTTCCCCTCTGCTCTTTTCTTTATTCGTGGAAGACCTAGAACTACATTTACAAAGTAATTTAGATTCAGGTTTATATTTTGACGATATTGTGTAAATAGTATTGTTATTTGCTGATGAATTTGGCAATTAAAACACCAAAAGACTTACAAAATCAAATTGTCAAATCAAATCAAAAACAAAACAAATAATCATATAAACTATCTAAGCTATTTATACATTCAAAAAAACAAGGTTATGGTATTTAGAAAAAGAGACAGAGTACTTCCGAATGAGAAGTGGAGTTACAATTGGAACTTGTTAGAAACTGTAGATAATTTCAACTATCTCGGTACAATTTTTAATTACACTGGCAATTTCGCCATTAACCAAGATCATTTAATTGGTTAACATTAAAAACATTAAACTTACTAATGTATAATTGTAGAAAATATGATATTAAACCCAAATTCCAATGCCAGCTCTTTGATTCCTTTATAGGTTCAATATTGAATTATTCTGCTGAGGTATGGGGCGCCACTAAATCTAAAGAAATAGAGCGTATACACCTCAAGTTTTGTAAAAGTGTTTTAAAGGTCAGAATGAGTACTTGTAACGCTGGTGTATATGGTGAGTTAGGAAGGTACCCGTTATTTAAAATAGTTAAGTATTGGTGTAAATTGTTCAATACTGATAATATTATTACGAAAACGATTTATCGACAAAGTATATCTGATTGTTTAAAAGGTTATAATAATTGGGTATCAAAAGTTAAAAAGTTGTTAGAAACATATGGATTTGCTGATTGCTTTAGAAATAGTGATACTCTCGATTGTAAAGCATTTCCACATATATTTATACAAAGATTGATTAATACTTATTCACAAGACTGGCATAGTTCTGTTGAAAGTAGTAATGTATTAGATTTGTTACAAAATTGTAAAGATTCTCTGTCATATCAACTATATCTAGATGTATTGCCAAGTAGTTTAAGATTCTTTGTCACTATATTAAGATTATCTGCACATTCTTTAAGAGTACAAACTGATCGATTTGGTAGAAATAGAATACCAAGAAATGAGAGGTACTGTCAATGTTGTAATTCCCTTGATATTGAAGACGAGTACCATTCCATTCTTATTTGCCCTTGTTTTGGCAATATGCGTAAGAAATATATTAAAAACATTATTATGTACGACCATCAATGTTCAAATTTATTGAGCTATTGCAAACTGAGAAAAAAATATATATTGATTAAATTTGCAAAATATATAAAAGAAAGCTTGGAAATTAGAAACGAAATTATAAATGTTAACGAAAACTGATCATCCTCTTCACATACTGTGTTATGTTATATTGAAATGTCCATTAATCCGTGTTTATATGTTATACTGATATACGTGATGTTATAAATTGTTTTATAATAATATGTGTATATGATGATGTACTATGTACAAATCAAATAATATACCTGTTCTGTTCTGTTCTTCTTGTGGTTTATAGAGACATATCAGTGAATTAAAACTGTGAATTCATTGTTTCAAACAGTGACAATCAGAAGTGAAAATTAGCGGATAAGTTGCACTGTTATACTGTGAAATAACGTCGTTTTTTATGACGTTACGACGTCATTATTTCAGCAAAAATACAAACAAAATCATTTGTAAGCATAAACTAAAAAGAACATGTGTTGGATCTGGTTTTAAATTCACTCGTGATCATAAAAACAATATATTTTCAATGATCACTCGTGAATTTTAATCGATATTCCATCAAATCAAAACATTCGACCCTTATAACATTTTCAGCAGATAAATAGAATTGAATTGTTTAAAAGAACTTCAAATATTAATCGGGCATGTTTTGATCATACAAAATGGTGGTTGTGGGCGTACAATAAGATTGTATTTTACAGTGAACATTAAAACGTGTATAATTAATTTTCTTATTCATCGTGTTAACTTACTTTAATTCTGAAAGTCAAACAAGAAATGAAACGTGCCATCTAATCACTTACACCGAATAAACATGATGTCCTAGCCAGAGTCGTCGTAAGTAAATATTATCGGTTTCAAAACTGTTTGTTAATTAAACACTGACTACTAGAAAAGCAAATGAGAAACTTAAATGATTTTTTGCTTGCATTCTTGAACATGTAAACCCATGTTTAAGGGATACTTGTATACTATACGATGCATACTTTATATCAGTTTGGGCTTAACTTATTAATACCACAATACTTCTGAGATGTTTCAGAGCCCAACTTTCATTATTAGATTGCATATTTTACGATGAACTACGAACACAATACCACAGACAATATTTATATTTTAGACCACATGTTCCAAAATTCATAAAACATAATAGAAACGTAGCTCTTTATGTTAAAAAAGTATCGATTTAAGAAACAAATGCAATACGGACTATTGTTACTATCCTATCTTTCTCTTACAGATTAATATTTAACTTAATAAGGATTTAATAATTAATTATAATACTTGATATGTGTATGTGTAAATATAATGTAATGTACCTGCAACTAAACTATCTACCTATCACGGATTAATGTAAAGGTTAAACTAAATAAATATGTATAAAAATATATACGTATACATATACTGTTATATCTTCTTCTTATCGGTACATATTAGTGTACTGTTTGTTGAATCTACTGTTAATGCTATCTACCTAAATATTCTACTGTGAAATCATGTTATATAATTTACCCGCGTCATGCGAAAATGGGTCTTATGTATCCGCGCAGTCTGATCAGGAGATACGCTGTACGTAAAAACATCACATAAGATCGGGGCATAACTACGTCTGTACATTATAAAACCAATTGCAGTGGTAAGCTCCCATTATTACAATAGTACGCTTATTTAACGAATTATCAATTGAATATGTATTCAAGACTTATGTAGGTTACAACGTTGTACTGTGTACATATATATTACACAGAAATATATATTTAACACGCCGATTATTGTTTGTTACAGCTTCCAATGTGGATGCAGCATTCACATGTTACGTATGTGTTGGAAATGACAAGTGTTTGAACGAAATATCTTACAGTATGCTCGTTATTAGTCTTATTTGATCACTTTGTTATGCACATTCTTTTTTAAGAAAATGCCGCGGTTTTGTTACGATTACTTTTACTTTAAAAGTTTTGAGGAACTTAGGAATCAGACACGCTATCGAATATTATTTTGGTTCGCTGTAGTATGTACTGATTAAACCTCTCAGACTAGTAGGTTACGGTTTCCCAGTGACTGCGGGTACCGATTTAGAGACTGCCGCAAAATGCCTTGCATGCATTAAAGAAAACAATCTCCACGCAGAGTTGTCGTTCCATGCTCTCACATACAACCTCTGCCATCACAAAAAAATCCTACCAGTTTCGGTAGGATGTTATTTTTTTGTTAAAGTATTATATTATGAAAAGTAGTATCATTTTCTTTTACATTTTGAAAATAGTGTATAAGTTAAGGTTCAAAATAAAAAAATAAAATACTTTTTACAAATTTAAAAATAACCGTTGATATTGTAAGGCGCCATTATTGTACCACGTGGCTTGGCTTTTATGAAGTTGTTGGTTATAACGGCAGGGATTTTAGATCAGTATATATATGATTCTATTTTTCCGGTAAAACTTTGAATGCTTTTGTTTCCATAAATGAAACAATTCCCCAGCACATTCTTTTTTTGGCGTATACACATTATTATTTATGCCGTTGATTTACTGTAAGGCGCCGTTATTGTATCACGTGGCTCGGCTTTCATCACGTGGTTGTGTATAACGGCAGGGATTTGATCCAGCTATGGTAGTTCCTGTCAAATCTTTGCGCGGAGAAAAGTCGAGCGACATATATAATATTACCATAAATGCTATTTGGAAAAAAAAAATGTTGCTTTTTTGTTGTGTTTGTTTCTTTAAAAAAGTACGTATGATTTGTAATTGTCAATATTAAAGCGAATGAAAAATAAAAAAATCCTCAATATCTGGTGAGATTTTCCGGTTTTTGAC
>VMBQ01006359.1:0-10583 GCA_007657795.1 Dreissena rostriformis | reverse complement strand
TATATATATATATCTATTCTAGTCTCATTGATATAGGTTCAGCCCAAACGTTTGCAATATTGGGTACAAGCATAGTTACCAACCATGTTTGACATTAAAGTGAAATTTGCATGTGAATATCTTATATTAAAATGTTATAAAAATTCTGTGTTTGATAATATATAGAAAATATGTGTAACCACTCTTAAACAAATAATTGATATGCACAAACATACGCATCGTATGAACACGAATTAAAGATAAATGTGGCTTTCATCATTCGATTCACACAAAAAAAATCACACCTGTGTGCCTATAAAGTTCCGATGTTTCTTTTTTCTTTGATGCAAAGGGAAAAGTAACCTTTGCTGTCTTCGTTATCAATCATTCAGATGTTTTTTTTTATCTATACGTTTCTTGTTTCCCAATTGAACACGTATATATAGATAGTAACTTAACGATGCAAAACACCTGTGCGCACAAGACCTTTTATTGCAGCACAATGTCTTTTATAACATTGTCAGTAACCAACTGCAAAAAACAAGCTATGTGTACTCATGCAATAATGCATATGGCAACTAAGTTAACGTTTAACTTAACAACTTTGTTGAGATGAGTATGAAATCAAATATCCACGTTATCGTAGTTTTGCTAACGGCGTGTATTTAAATCTGCAATTTACTAAATGTAAGTGTGAAGCTCCATATCTATTGCTTTACATTTAAACTTTCAATTATTTTTTAAATCAATGATGTCCATTTTGTTGCATCATCTGTGTATGTTGCGGATTAATAGACCCCATGTGTATATAATATGTGGAATATTTTTGTTCTTTAGATGTACATGTTTAACCATTTGTATAACAAGACTTATTTGTTTGGCTTTAAACTATAAACGACTCAGCAGTACCGTAATAACTCTATATTTACGGACACTTAAAAATATTTTTTTTTTCGTGTCCGAAAACTTAGATACGAAAAATATTCACAAAATACAGGTGCCGAAAATTTAGAGTCGACAAAATTGAATTGTCCGAAAATAGCGTCGATTGTATCAACAACTACCGGTAATAGCACGTTCTTGTAAATACCTCACCGTATAGTATACATTACATTTATAATGTTTGCACTGTATTTGAAATAATTTCAAATGCTAAATTTATTATACAGAAAGTTAATACAATGTTTAACTTGGTCCAACGAGTTCAATGGTGAGCATGTAATGTACCGATACTCTCTATTATGAACCTGTAATTAACGCAATAAACAAATGCAAACTATGAATTCTTTGTTCATTTCCGATAGTTGTTGTCTAACACCTTCCTTTGTTCGTAAAACTTGCAAAAGGGTGCACCACATTTTGAAGAGTTTAGTATTTGTCACAGTTATCTTACTGAGAAGGGGCTTTCGGGCGAAACCATTGTTTAATACCGGTTTACAAGGTTATTTACCCAACAACGCAAATGTAATGGTCCATTACCCTCAGACATGCATCTGCCATGTTTTATTACGTTAACCCGGTTGTTAAACTGAATGATCGAAGTGTCATCAGATAACGATAAAATGGCCGAAATTTGGTAAAATAGCATCAGCCGAACATCGACAGGGGTCGTACGTAATGGTGCCGCATTATCGTTTAAGTAAGTCATAAAGGATAGTGTATTTAAATCTAGTTACTTGAGTTACAGAAATACCGGCTTCGCCAGTTGTTCTCATTTATTGGTTGATAATTCCTCCATTATTGCAATTTTATTTGGCTTAGCCGAACAAAGGGTTATCGCAATATCGTTATTGTTATTATCGCATACTGTATCTAACTGTGATGATAAGAGTTACAGAAATACCGGTTCGGCCAGTTGTTGCTATTTATTTGCTAATTATTTAACCATTTATAACAGCCAAACAATGGTTGTCTTGTTGCGTTTCGTTACTAGTTTTCTAGCATTCGATGAAGAAACGCTTAAACAAATGAAATATTTTATCCTATGAACTTGTGAAAAAAGTATTTTGCATTAAAACAGTGTGTTTTTTATTATGTTATTTATCTTCTTACACAACTGTGTGTGTATGGAGTTTCGTTTCAGAAGCCCTATATCCAAAAACACTAGGTTCGGGCAATTTATTCGTCGCATGTAGCAGCCCATATCACACATCTTTCAACGTAGATCTACCGATTGATTTAGAACACGAACTGCTTCCATTAAACTATGCTTCACCACCTGATAATGCCTAATTTCTTAGTTAGTTGATGTCTTGTGTTTTAAGTAAAGTAAATAATTGATGTAGTCAAATTCTAATTGACGTAACGATAGCATTATGACTTATTAAACCTATTCTGGATTTATAAGGAGAAGAAACACCTTTTTACTAAAATTGATCTTAAACCATGACAATGTCTTGCCAGATAAATACATTTATTTAATACCTTCCTACATAAAATCTAACCACTTCATCTTCATTCTCAATATATCAGATGTTTGGTTTTCCAAATTAAGCTATATCCAGCTATTGTTTCAGCTTCTTTTTGTTAATTTAAAACAAAACTACTAAAGAAAAAATAAACAAATAACATTTAGATAAACACAAACTTTTGAGGATATGATTTGATGGACGCTGTCTGTGTTGCATTGAAGTTCATTATTCAAAATTCACTTGAATCGACACCGCGCGATAAATATACACGTTTCATCTGAAGTTATGATAAAATAAGCAACTCCAGATACAAACAAAAAGAGATCGTCCAGTGATACGCCATCAGTTCTAGAACATCTCAAAATTCCCCGTGTCTTAATGACGAAATCTAAAACTCTCGAGATACTAATTCTGAAAAAAATCTCATAATACATCATGTTCATATATTTGCAATGAAGCCACAGGGATAACCCATGTCTGTCTCCATCGATATAAGTGAGTGTTTATACCGTGTATCTTCGAAATACAAATTAATAATCGCAACAACAAAAAAAATCCAGAGCGATGCCGTTATATTTGAATTTATATATTTTGAATGACTTGAAATAACAGAATAAGCGGTATTTCAATTGGCCTGAAAGCAGAATGTAGACGGAATCATGAGTAACGATAATGAGTAATAAATTCAATAAAAATTATGACATTAAATCAAGAAGTTAAATCAGTTTGATGGGAAATATATTGCAATACTAGTTTAAATTTGTTTTTAACGCCATCTCTGTTCGACGTGTATTGCTTTAATATTCAATTTTAACAAATGCACATTGTGATGTGTAATGAACTTGTCAGGAAAAGAATACCTTTACATCATTCTAATCGTTCAAAAATGAAACGTACAAATTAAACTTCTGAAATAGCTACAGCTTTTACAAATATGTGTGTCTAATGGCGGTGTACATGAATGACAGACTATCGAGTTATATCCAGTTCCATCAATATGTTCCAAAAAGGAAAGGCGTGGTTAGAGAGCTTAGTTATCTTATAAAGAAATAAGTTACGCTGCGTAAAGGAAACCTTTTCATTAGAGTTGTAATATGTTATATAAAGGAATGATGAAACTCCAGAACATTACTGTGATAAATTCTTGTCCGCTCATCTTTTATGTCAGGCAAAATAGTAATTGCCTATATAATACAGGATAATAAATTGCCTAACCTAACAGAACAAACATGGCGTAAACAATAAAGAACAAAACATACAATACGACATTAAAGAAAACTATATTATATAGTTGGGCTTTGAATAGCGGATAAAAAGCAGAGGATGTCAAAGCCGGTTTTTTTACGGGGAAAGGCCTAACATCACACTCAGCCCAGCAATAATTGAAAATACGTAAAGCTCTAAAACATAGAGATTACCTAACAAACGAACAAATTAGAATAATCAATTATGGGGTATCCGCATTAAAACAAAGTCAATGTAAATACACATCTAGGACTTAAGCCGGTTAAAAGGAATACCAAACCTCACGCTTAGTCCAGAAGAAATCACCAAGCACAATTGTTAATACATTTTAACTTCAAAGAAGCGCAACTCGAAATAAAAAGTAATACAGATAATATTGATTTGATGAAAATTGTATTTATTTACTCAATTGTTTAATAGTCTCTACGGCGACAGAATTACAATTCGTAAATGTTTATGAGGAAATAAATATCACGTATATAATGCTTACTACTTGATGGGATGTTAGTGAACAAAGAAGCAACTTAATTTGTTGTTAAAATAACACTCTGCTTAGTTGTAAGGCAAAGGACAATACATTGTACAAAGCTCCGCAGCGACAATCACTATTTACTTTTCAACAGAAAGTGTGAAGAGTTAACATAAATAAATGAATTATAGCATGGTATTAATGGCGTTCGCTATTGCTGTGTTCTTAATTATATCATATTTGAATCTAACAACTAGACAAACTGAATTTGACTGCAATCCATCTTGCTTTTAGTGACGTATAATATGACAAAACATGTTATTGAAAAAGAACTAACGTAAAGCATATTAGTTTGCTAGAATATGTTACATAACAGTAGGACGAATAGTTTTTCTTCTTACGTTCTATCTTTCAGACCTAAATCAAACATCGGAATATGGATAATGATAATGATGATGATAAATATTTTGAAGAGGATGATGACTACGATGATCAGTTTCAGTTTCAGTTTATTGGCAATCAGCAAAGCATTTGTCTTTGGCCATTTACAAACACAAAAAAAACTTATGGCAAAGACCATCATAAACATGAAATAAGTATAAACAGATATTGCAAAACATTACATAGATATACATACATATATAAAAACGATCAGAAGACAGGTAAACTATCAAGGGTATTGTGTCGTATACACAATGCTTCTTTAACATATTTTGCAAGATTATACATACATTTTTTACTTGACGTTGACATTAATAAATACAAATTTTGAACTGTACGCCATGAACATTGGCCTAGAAATTTTGATCTTTTACAACTGTATCGTGAGTAACATAACATAAAGTTATATTCAGATTCTACTGCAGTTTGGTTACATAATTTACACAATCTATTATTTCTTTCTATATTGTTATACCTTATAGTTCTATCTCTAAACTATGAGAACATAATCTTAAACAAGTTAATTGATGTCTAAGTTTATCATTTGATATAAAAACCCAAATACTTTTCAAAGCAAAATTCAGTTTTATATTTACAATAACTATCTAACTTTGACATTGAATTAACATTACTACTCCATTCTTGAACACATTGATCTCTAATTCTCGATTTTAATAAATTATAATAATTTACACAGGGATCAAAATACAATCTTATATGCCGTAAACCTAAATGGTCTGTGATAGAATTTATTCTACTAGCCCTACAAGAAGTAGTTACATTGCTACATAGGTCGTTATACATTCTATATAAAGGTGATTCATAATTTTTCATGATTTTCAACCAAAATTCCATTGCTCTTTCCTTACAGATAACTGACAAAGGTACTCGTCCAAGTTCACCAAATACAGCATATGTAGAAATTTGTTTCTTTACACCTAGTATATATTTACAAAACTTAATATGTTATTTATCAGCATCTTTATAATTATACACACCCCATACTTCACAACCATATGTCAGTATAGGTACAATCATAGAATCAAATATGGATAACGTTGTCTTAATATCTAGGCTAACTTTATCAAACACATTTAAAAGATTAGTGTACGCCCTAAGAGCTTGATCATGCAGTGCTTTTACTGTATTAACCATGTCACCAGTATAAGTAAATGTTATTCCAAGATATACAAAGTTGTCAACAATGTCAATTTTTGCATTATCTATATAAAAGTCAGGATACACAGTTTGCTTTCTTTTTTTCAAATACACATATTTTAGTTTTATTTACATTTATTTTTAAACCCCATTTCATAGAATAATGATGTACAGCATCTATTTGCGACTGTAGACTATTTGGATCTGTTGTGAACAATACAATATCATCGGCAAATAAAATCATATACATGGACAAAAGTTCGAAATCTTTTTCAGTTAACTCATTAAAATTCATGTTTTCAGTGATATCATTTCTGAACAATATAAAAAAGAAGTGGGGATAAAGGCTCCCCTTGTTTTAATCCAATTGTTACATTGAAAAAGTCAGACATATTCATATTACTTGACAATTTCACACAGGCTTGCACATTTAAATATATACATTTTATCATATTTGTCATTTTACAACTAATTCCTGATTGTAACAATTTAGTCCATAACGCATCTATAATAACTGTATCAAATACCCTCTGGTAATCAATAAAAACACACCATAATTTAGACTTTTTAGACAGAACTTTCTGTATAATAGCATGTAATTAGAAAATAGAAACAAATGTAGAGCGTTCATCTCAAAAACCATATTGAGATTCGTTAAGAATATGTTCTTGTGTTCACAACTTATTATTACGATTCCTTAGTATCAAAGAGAATATTTTTCCTATGACATTTACTAATGCGATACCTCTATAATTCGCAGGTATATTTATGTCACCTTTCTTATATATTGGTACAACTACTCCTTTGGACCATGCCTCAGGATATATACAGTCATCATACTATGGTTAAAAACAGTACATAAAAAGGAGATATAACATTCTTAGCACCAATAAAGAAGTCGGATACATTCAATATTAATTGTTTCATCACGTTCAGCAGAAAATTCACCACTCATGAACTCACTTTAATTATCATTATAAACATTTTGAAAATATTTTTTTAATCATCAAGACTAGCGTTAGAATCAAAACCATTTGTCTTTTTTAATGTCTTAATATACTTCCAAAACTTGCGGGGAGACGTTTTGCTAATAATAGACATTTTTATTTTTTAATTTTAAAAATATTTCCTTTTAGCCGATGTCTTTACTATAATGTATTGTTTTCTACAATTAAGCAAATATNAATTTTTTTTGTGCATATTTACAGTCATCATTAAACCATAGCGACTTGCGTTTCTTTTGTTTGGGACGATTATTGTACGTTTTACCATAACATGCGAATGAAATGTCATATACAGTATCAGAGAAACATTTCATACATTGATCAATATCATAAACACCATCTAACAATTTCTGGTTTATTTCGTTAAAAACAGTACATTTGTCTTGTAATATGTTTAAAAAATCTTCATTTTCTGACGAGTTCCATACAATTTTTTCAAATTCTACATATTCGTTTAGCACATCTGATATCCAACAAGAAAGAGAAAATGACAATGGACAGTGATCAGAATATTCATTAATGGTATCTAGAACACACATATTAGAGATATCATCATAACATTCTACATTAGAAATTACATAATCTACCAGGCTAGACACTGGTCTATTTCTATACATATCATTATAAGTACATTTACCCTCATCTTTACGGCCATTTAAAATTCAAGATTATTTTCCTTACAAAGAGATAACAATTTCGATCCATAGTTATTGAACCCATTATCATGATTTTTACGTGCAGGTAAATCCGCTCCAGACATAACGGACTCGGGTAAATCTACATATCTTTCAAGATTTAGGTCAGTAATATAATCTGGTAAATTGCGCTTGCGACTATTTAGGTCACCTAGTAAATATATAT
This sequence comes from Dreissena rostriformis, assembly GCA_007657795.1. Taxonomy (NCBI): domain Eukaryota; kingdom Metazoa; phylum Mollusca; class Bivalvia; order Myida; family Dreissenidae; genus Dreissena; species Dreissena rostriformis. The sequence goes on along the minus strand of VMBQ01006359.1, from coordinate 3,015 downwards.
TACCTTTATCACAATATTAACATATTTCAGTATCTAGACATTCATAAAAATCAAAATCATACAAAACAGAATTTACATTTCTATAAACCGCCGAATCTTCAGGAGGAATATAACAAACGCAAAAATAGGCATCTTTATCAGATTGTAAGAACTGTTTATCAAGTTTAAACCAGATTAAACCTTTATGATCAATGTTTAATAGGTGAAAATAATTTTTATAACAGCTTTTATAATACACAATAACACCTCCGCTAAATCTTTTAGCTTTACTGTTAGATTTCGGACGGGGGCAATTAAAGCAATCATAACCGTCAATACTAACGTTTTTGCTAGGAGCATTCCAAGTTTCATTGAATAGCAACACATCAAAATCACAAACATAATTTAAAAAGTCCGAGTCTTGTAATTTTGCACTTAAACCTTGCACATTCCATAAGAGGAACGATAACTGTTTCTGATCAGGTCCCTAATTTGTGGTATAACCTGAATTGTGCACCGTATCAACAGTGTACATTCTATTGTCAATATAAAGTTTATCATATGACAAGTATGCTGCTTTACCATCCTTCTTGGCGCTGACCATGGCCGGAAGTAGTATTTTTCTGCGGTCCTGAATAGACTTCGGAAATTGATCGCTGACGCTGATCATCGGTTTGGTTGGTTCCGTCGGTGGGACATCATCCATCGGTTCCCCGTGAGCTGAAGAGGTTACCGGCGGCAGATCGCCGGATGTATCCGATTTGTCGGCACCTGCGGATTGAGGCACCTTAACACCAGAGGTTGAATTGATAGAGTCAAAATATTTCTTTCTCGCCTCTTGTGATTTTTGTTTTACAAGAAGCTTGTCGGGGAAGTGGTTGAACATAACAACGATTGGTCTCGATTTGCGAAAATCGTATTTTGCACCAAGCCTGTGCGCTCGCTCAATTTTAATATTTTCATGGGCATGTGCGATTTCAAGTTTATTGTTCAAATAGTCAAACACAAGCTTAGCACAATCTTCCAACTTGCTCGCTGCAGGGGACTTTTCCTTCGGAAAACCGTGAAATAATAAATTGCATCTCATGAAACGCGCACGTAGGTCCTCAATATCATCTGATACCGAGTTAAGAGATTTGAACTCAGAAGCTAGTTCTGCAACTTTAGCTCGTTCCGCCTGAAGGGCTTTGTCTAATTCAGCGTTTTTAGATTTACGATCCTCTTATGTTTGGGAGTCAAACGCGGCTCACTTCTACCTCCTTCTCACTTGTGTATCAATGTCTTTGACTGTGCATTCAAGGGTGGTAACTAGAGTATCCATGTTGCTTAGTTTAGTAGTAAGGGTAGATAATTGTTTCTCAATGGAATCCAATTTATTTTAAACGCTTATCTAAAGACATCAACTTATCAAGCACAGACTTTTGGAAAGTGTCATTGTAAGCGTTATTGACTTGGGGGCACTCGATTGGAACTGTGGGGACGCATTTGCGTATTGGGTGTTGGGCGGCGTATTCAGCTGCTGAGGTGTATAGAAAGCTCCGTGTTGAGTCTGATAATTCTTCATATTACCCATATCAGACATGCTCATGGGTTGAAAGAATCCTGGTTGCGGTTGCGAATATATTGTGTTACTCGATGATATACGGTAATCGGGTCGCTTTTCCGGTAGTGAATTCACATTTAAATTGGCAGGAGAAACCTGCGCATTTTGCTCTTTTTATTTTTAACAGTGCTCACGTTATCCTGTTGAGGGTTACCCTTGTCCTTCTTTTTTGAAGGCATTTGAGCATTTTGAGCATTTCTGCAGCAGTTTATAGGTTTCTGTATATCGACAACAGTTTATTGACAGCGCAACACCGTTAGACCTGCTGATCTGTAATCCCATTGTCCGTGCTATACTTTAAATAAACCAGGTATTCCAGGGGAATCCAGGTAAACTATTTTACAGGTAATATGTAAATACATGTATAGAACACTAAAGTATCACCAATTTTTTAACTGATCACGTTTATTAATTCCAGTTTAAAATCACAGAACTGATCCGTGTAACATTACTTTAATATTAGTCTATTCCATTTTCACAAAAAAGCGCTTGATCCTTGGATATTTCAGTTTTTGTCAGAGCATAGAAATTTCAAACTTCTCGACCATAAGTCCCGTGATAACATGATCAACCCGTTTAAATCCCTAAATCTTTGCATTGACAGTTCCAAGGCGGTGAACCGAGCTTTAATTTTATGGGCAGTCGGGCAATGGACTTAATTAAAATACAAGCGTGGATTAATGAGAATTTTTCTCCTGTTAATGTTTCTGGAGCTGCATTACTACTGTATATCAATGTTTTATGTGTTGCTGTATTTTTTCAGGTATTTTATAGCAATTTGGTTACATAAATCGAAGACTAGTGGATGTTAACAGGAATTTATTCCCAGATAATTCTTCTGGAATTTCATTACACTCATATACTCCCGAATGTACAATTAACAATTTGACAACGATATTTTGGTAAAAATGCGTTCCTTGTTACACAATCATGCTATAAATAAATATATTTAGAACCAATTTGTTGATTAATTGACTACTATTATTGACAAAGGATGGTTATTTAGCTTCATTACAAGTTCTCAAACAGGTTAAAAGCAAATACTCCTGGCACATAACTACGGGTAAACTAACAAGTAACTAATTTGCTAAGTAATACTAGATACGTGCAATCATGTTGGGGCGGGAATGGATTTGTATTACTGAAAGCAAAACGAAATGTATCAGCAATGGTTAATCGCTATTCAAAAGACAGGATGCATAGATTTGTGTTTTAGAATTTCAATATAACGAAATTGCGTGGTTTAAATTTATGTTAAAACAAGAAATCGTATCGTTGGTTATGATTGTGACTGTAGTTAACACCCGCAGCCAATTGTATAAACATTTTAACCGCAAGGTAACCACGTTATCGCGGTACCCAGACCTCTTACCATGGTTAAACCATTTGTATAAACAATTTACAAAAAAATTACCACGCACTTACCGCGGTAA